>JBBPBX010000622.1:0-34617 GCA_038048925.1 Garcialebias charrua
AGCTTATTTATATAGCGCTTTCTAGCCCCCTGTGAGGAGCCCCAAAGCGCTTTACAATACCAACCATCCACCCATTCATACACACATTCATACACCGGTAGCGGCAGACTGCCATGCAAGGCGCCTTTCCAGTCCTACCGGGAGCAACTCGGGGTTAAGTGTCTTGCCCAGGGACACAACAACACATGGTGTGGGGAACCGGGATTCGAACCTCCAACCTTCCGATTGGGGGACGACTGCCATTACCACTACGCCACGGCCATCCTACGCCATGTGTCCGAAAAAAGCCTCCTCTGCTCGGACTGACTCTGTTGCTGCCCGGCCTCCTGCTCTGGAGGTATGAACTACTGTTAGCTCAGTGTTTTTTAGCAAAAACGGTTACTATTTATCTAAATAACTCATGAACTACATGACAGATTTTTATGAAACTTACAGAACATAATTACTTGGTGGTCATTTACAAACTGTTAGCTGCAGGAGATGTTTAAAGCTAAAAAAAAATTGATCTTTTCGCATTGTTCTTTGTTGTTAGCGGTTAGCATTAGCTTTGTTGTTTTTCCTTGTACGTTTGAGCAAATAGCTCATAAACCATACCGCAGATTTTTTTCAAACTTACAGAAAGTAATCACAAGATGTTCATTTACAAACTGTAAGCTGTTGGAGTTATTTGAAATAAAATTCGATGTTTTATAGACGTCAATGTGTTGCGGCTAGCTTCGTTGATTTTCCCTTGTACTTTGTAGCAAATAGCAGCAAATAACTCATAAACCACACCGCAATTTTTTTTCAAACTTACAGAAATAATCACAAGATGTTCATTTACAAACTGTAAGCTTTTGAAGTTATTTGAAATAAAATTCAATGTTTTATAGACGTCAATGTGTCGCGGCTAGCTTCGTTGATTTTCCCTTGTACTTTGTAGCATATAGCAGCAAATAGCTCATAAACCACACCGCTGATTTTTTCAAACTTACGTAAAGTAATCACAAGATGTTCATTTACAAACTGTAAGCTGTTGGAGTTTTTAGAAATAAAATTTGATGTTTTATAGATGACAATGTGTCGCGGCTAGCTTCGGGTTTTTTTTCCGGGTACTTTAGCAAATGGCTCATAAATCACATGGCAGATTTTCTTCATTAAGGAACTGTTAAGCTAAGACACATCTTTGCTATAATTTTCAGCAGACAAATAATTGTTTTTACCGTGTTAATCTTGTTAAAAGTCCTTCTGTGCTCGATCGCTCCTGTGGCTGCCATTTTCAGCAGGGCAAATGAGGTGCTGATGCGTCATGTAGCGGTGACGCATAATACATGTGACCTAAATAAAGGTGCGACCCGTTTATGGATGTTTCCAAATTATTGACAATAATAGGACAAAGCGACCTATAGAACGGTGCGATTTATCAGGCGTAAAATACGGTAATGGTGTTAGAATAATTGTTAAGCATAAAAAGTTCTAATAAACAATTAAACGCTATTGCAGCTTTAATGCAGAGGACTGCTGACTGTCAGAGGGTTTGTAGTGGAGGAATTTTTCAGCTGCGTGTGTGAAAAAGCTGATAAAAGCAGCATTCAGTCACCTCCAAGTGCACGAGTGAGCACAGAGGAGAAGCTGTGACGTCATTGCTGTTTACTTAACGAGAGAAATCAGGTTTCTGCAAAATAAGAAACCGTTTAATTCACACCATCGTTTTCGGTTTACAGTTTCTTACAAACTATTTCTGCACACTTTCTACTATTTTCACCAGTCGTGCTTGAAGATTTACGTTTAATCAGGAAGGGTGCGCTGTGACTTTTAGTGTTTTTATACTTTTTAAATTATTTAATTTTAAACAAGTCCAAAACATATCCCAACAGAAACATTTATATTCTCAGATTATTTACAAACATTCTCTGAACTTCAGAATATTTGCTTTATATTTTTTTGTCCTACTATGCTGTTTTTAGCTTTTAGCTACAGTTTTGCTGATTTTAGCTTTTGAATTGTTTATTTTAACTTTAATTCACTCAGTTTTACTCAGCATTTCTAACCTGGTTAAAACCAGACCCTTGTCCTTCACTTTGTACTAGGGTCTGGGACTTCTCCCATAGAGAAGGATTTCTTCGGTAGATTTTTGACCGGACCAATCAGAGAACAGAAGGGGCGGAGTTTTTGGCCCCTAACCCACGCCCCCACCTGTCCCAGCGTGCAGCCAGTGAGCAGCCACATTTTCTCATTCAAAGCAATGCAGGACTGTTTTATATGTGACACATAGTGCTGGGCAGCGCTAATCCAAAAATTAGTTCCGCTATTTCTGAAGCACTTGTTAATTTATTTAGGTCCGCAATTTCAAAAGCACTAATGTCTTGTGAAAATTAGGGGAAGCTAATTCTAAACTGCTATTTAAATTCAACAATTGGTAGCCAGCAAGTTATGCAATATCTGCACTAGACTACCAACTAGTGGTGCATGAACTGTTATACACCTTTATCCTACCTCTTACCCCGATTCGCTCGGGATGTCATCTCCTACAATACACCTTTCGCTCATGGTCCAACAATTTAAAAGTTGTTTAATGTGTTGAGGATTGCTATTTCGGCTGCTTCTTTGTCTTTTTCTTTTGTTTATTGTAGAGTTTTCATTAAAAATGCATCGATAAAGTTATTTTAACTGTTTACTGGAAAACTGAAGTGCTACAATGCATTATGGTCACATGACGAAAGCAAAGCACGGAACCAAACCTTGCCATGCTATGTTGCTCCATTTGACCACTAGATGTCTGTCTTCATCAGCATAACAGCTTTAAATAATTTGTTTTCATTCATTCAACCTGTATTTTATTTTTATTTTATTTTTAAATAATTTCTGCAGTGTTAATTCAATTAACACTGCAGAATCATTTATGATGTTCAAAAAAGCTTTCAGTGTGTAACTTTTATTACTTTGGTATTTTAGTATGTAGCATTTTTATTTCCATTGCCTCCTTTTTCTGTTGCTTTTATTCTATTTTCAGTGATTTATTGTACCGGTTTTTATATTTGACATGCGACTTCAAATTGAAAAGACTCCTCAATTGTCCTTTGATTATCTTTTTTTTTTTTTGTTGGCATAGGACACACTGAAAGTACATAGAATTTTCATTCAACTTATCTTTCGAGACAAAAATGAAATAGTCCTTCAGGTGGGGCCACGGGTGAGACTCTACGCTCTCTTTGGTGACTTCCTCAGCCACAGCCGATGAAGATCCTTCTTACACACGTGGTTCATCCACAGGCCGCTGAGAAACATCCATAATAAGTTGTTCATCCTCCATGTTAAAACTCTTCGTCTGACTCACTCTTCGAAACAAGCAATAAGGCTGCAGAGAAACACACTGGCTGCTAACTGGCTGCTAACTTGACCAATCATGTCTTGTCCAGTGTTGGGAACGTTACTTTAAAAAAGTAATTAATTATAGTTACTAGTTACTTCTCCCAAAAAGTAACTGAGTTAGTAACTGAATTACTCACCTATAAAAGTAATTAGTTACCAGGGAAAGTAACTATTGTTTGTTTGGTTGGTTTAAGTTTAGATATATCTACGAATTTAAAGTAGAAATGCTTACAGCACCTCAACAGAACATGACTGGTTGACATACTATACTTCAAGTTTTTTCTTCATTACAAAATACAGGTTAACAAAATAATATAACAATTGTGTTTTCAGCTCTATGTACACACTGTACTGTTCAAGTGTTTTCTTAGAAATAAAAGTAAACAGTTAAAATAAGTGCTTTGTAGTGTAAAATAAAATCAAACCCTCACACAACTGGTTCTTCAAGTATTTTCTTAAAAACAAAAGAACCATTTTAACAATATGAAGTACTTTTAAAACAGTACTGAAAGTCTGAATTACCTGAGCAGAGATGCTTCATCAGATCAGATTACGACTGACGTAGACTAACACTTCGCTCCGGGACATAATGTACACTTCACATGCACGTTCTTGCCTTTTACCTCAAGGAGAGTAAAGTAGTTTCCTTTGCTTATGTGGCTGTCGCGGACGCCATTTTGAACAGTGCTAATGGCGAACTACTTTTTTTAATCCAGCAGATTTGACCATTTCGTGAAACTCTCAAGCTCAGAACAACTTGTGCTATAACGTCAGCTATGAAATATATTTTTTCTTAGCAAAGAAATAATTGTTTTTACCGTGTTTTCTTGGAAAGTCTTTTGCTTATGTGGCTGTTGCGGACGCCATTTTGAACAGTGCTAATGGCGAACTACTTTTTTAAATCCAGCAGATTTGACCATTTCGTGAAACCAGTGGCGGGCTGTGCATTTCACACCTAGGCCTTCAGCAGTGCTCTATCTGAATCAATTCAACCATCAATAACTATTTTCCCCATATTTTTAGACCAATTTTTGGATGATCTATGACCGTTTCCATTCATTCTGATGGGGGGAAAAATGGAGCAGTACCACTTTCGGCCACTACGGGCGCTAAAGGACCCTCTAGGCTTTTGACGACCAGTATACCTGTGTACGGATATTTTAGAGCAAAAAAAGTCCTGCTGGATGGACAGCGTGTGCGCGGCACAAATCATGCTGCAGTTTAAAGATAAAATTAAAGTGTTTAACTCCATTCCTGCATCATCCTGGAAGGCTTAACAAAGCTCAAAGCAGCTCTGCGCCGTGATGGACAGCAGCTTCACAGCTACAGGACAGATGCACGTGACGTTCCAGCAGGTCCTCGGATGGATGGATGGATGGATGGATGGACGGACGAATGGATGGAAGGATAAAGCTTGGACCTCAGTCAGTAAAGAATCCATCTGTCTGGGTTCAGGAAGGCAGGATGTTTGATGGAGCTGACGTGAGCCAGGAGGACGCAGCTGCTCTGAGCGTTGCACCTGTTACCTGCTCAGGAGTTGACAGAACTCTTCACCAGCCAGCGACGCAGGGGATGAAGAATTCAACGAGTTTGAATAAAAATGAATAAATAAATATATATTTTTGGTGTTAATCTTGTTACATTTTAAAGAGATGAAGGTTGTTGCAGCATGGCGCACACGTTCGAAGACCCGACAAGTGAAACTATTTAAATCCAACGGATTTGAACATTATATTCATTTATTAAATAAAAGTTCAGCTCAGACACATCTTTACTATAGTTTTCAGCAAACAAATATATTTTTTAAGTGTTAATCTTGTTAAATTTTAAACAGATGAAGGTATTAGCAGCGCGCGCACGTGAAGACCGGTCAAAGCGAACCTATCAGCTATTTGACAATTACGTTCATTTTTAAAAGAAAAGTTCAGCTCAAACACGCTTTTACTATAATGTCAGCAAACAAATATATTTTTAAGGTGTGTATCTTGTTAAATTTTAAAGACATGCAGTGCACATGCTTGACACAGCGAAACTATTTTTTAAAATCCAGCTGATTTTCAATATCATTTAGGAATATAGCAACATTTTACTCACCAAAAATCCAGATTATTTGTACACAAAATCCATCCAGCTATTAAATGAACACAACAATATCTTTGCTTGTGCAGCTCGCTATAGATGCAGCTTGCTAGCTCTGGCTGTACACTCTGGCTGTCCAATCAAAGCGTGTGAACACACTGACGTTTCTGTTCGACGTACAGAAAACGTAACTAGAAGCTAGAAGGCTTCTGGTGTCGCCCATAGACATTAGGTGTGGCCAACTCAACATCTGATTGGTTGAAGAAACAGCTTGGTGGACAGAGCCACAAGGCTTGCAGTGAAGCCAGTGAAGGCTTTCAGGCAGATTTCTTTGACCCTGGCAACAAATAGTGGCTGAAATGTGATTGGTTCAATGCTTAAATATGAAAATACACTCTGGAAGCAGCTCAACCAGGGGGGCAGCAATGAAAGGAAGCGGCCAGACCATTTGGAATTATTTAATACGTATTCATGGACAAAATATAATAAATAAATAATTTTAATTTTAAATAATTTTAGGCCTTCAGAGAAGGCTTTGCAGGCCCTGACAGACCGCCACTGCGTGAAACTTTCAAGCTCAGAACTTGCGCTATAACGTCAGCTATGATGAAATATATTTTTTCTCAGCAAAGAAATAATTGTTTTTACCGTGTTTTCTTGGAAAGTCCTTAGCTTCTGTGGCCACCGCCATTTTGAAGAGAGGGCAAATGGCGAACTACTTTTTTAAATCCAGACGCGTCACGTAGGCTGCTGAGAAACATCCATAAGTTCACCCTCCATGTTAAAAACTCTTCGTCTGACTCTTCGAAAACAAGCAATAAGGCTGCAGAGTAACACACTGGCTGCTAACTGCTAACTCTCTAGCCAAGAGACTGAGGGGGACGCTTTTTTGTCACGGACCACATCCGGCGCTGACAGGATATGGTCTGTTAGCAGTCGTCCGGATGATTTAAGAGCCCGTAAATAAGTTTTTTCGTTTTTACTGATAGATAGTTAGTTATTAGCGGTACTGCATTTTAAATAAAAATAGCGCAAATCCGCTTATGAATTCTAAAAGTTAGTCAATCCGCTGTAAAGCTAACAGATTGTTTAGGTCCGCTATAAGCGGATTAGCGCTTTAGCGCTCCCTAGCGGTCTGGCGCCCACCTTTGGTGACACAAATGTATTAAATTCCCCTTCTTAATCCCTTATCTGGAGTTTTCTTTTGTTTTGTTTTTTGCCAAAAGTCAAGTGATCGCTCCCTCCTCCTCTCCCTCCACTTAGGGCTGGGCAATATGGAAAAAATCATATATCACGATATGGACTTTTTTATATCACGATAACGATATATATCACGATATATACAACACGATGTGTGTGTGTGTGTGTGTACAGGAAAAATTTGGACCAAAGTTTTTTTATTTTATTATTTTACTACAGATAGTTACAATTATAAGAATGTGAACAAAAAGAACAAGGAAATTTGGACCAAAGTAGAAACTAGATCTACCTAAGATCTACCTTAATTCAAGGAGTACGATTATGGAATGACTTAATGCCAAATGACAAATGTTAAGGAAGCCAAATCATTCCTTGTATTTAAGAAACTGGTAAAAAATGAATTGCTAAAAAAAATAAATGAATCTAATTTAATGTGTGATATATGTGAATTGAAAATTGACTGAGTTATTTACTTATTTTGTTATTATAGAAAATATTGTTTGAACTGTTATTAGATGAATAAGGAGCAGATTTAATAAGATTTATTCTTCATCTGCTACCTTTCATTTTATTTTTTTTCTATTATGAATACGTTAATTGTTGTATTTCATATTATAAAATGAATAAACAAACAAACAACTCCTTTTCTACTTTGGTCCAAATTTTTCCTGCAGGTGGCGGTAAAACAACAGCTGCTAATGAAACTCACGAAGAAGAAATCCGCTCTGAAGTTGGAGTAAACAAAGCAAGAAACAGAAAAGAGAAAACGTTGCATTTGATTCCGGTTCTGTTGTGTCTCTGGTCTGTTTTGTATTGGTTAACTGGACCCGAGTTCGGACTCTGTTGGACTTTGGGTTCGTGTCCTCTGGACCCATTTTGTCTCTGAGTTTCAGTGGAGCGAAATAATGGAAGCTAACAAGGTGAGCTTCCCCCTATTTTTGGTAAAAGTTATTCTTCTTGGGCTGCCTGTGCAGCTGTTTTCTCTTTGTTGAGACATCGGCTTCATGCGCCTGCGGCTCTGTTGCTCTCGAGTTTAACAACGTAAAGCATGTGTCGCAAACCCGCGCGTGCGTCAAACAAGCAGCACTGTCATCTCGCAAAACCCCATATGAAGCTTCTTTGCGACAGTTATTTTTTTATTCTTATTTATCACGATAGAGATGATAGAAGGAAAGTAGCACGATAGACGCGTTTCTATCGTCTCCACGATATATATCGTCATATCGCACAGCCCTAGCACAGCCCTACCTACATGTATTAATTTAAGATGACGAGGGCGGAGGTGCGTGGTGAGGGATGGGGAGAAAATATCTGCAGGAACAATGCTCCCGCAGCGAGTCAGCTCCCCCGCTGACCCTGCGTACCCCCCCCCCCCAGTTCGCCAAGGTCCACCCAAGGAGCGAGGCAAAAGAAACACCTCTCCGACCGCCAGGCCATTGAGTCAAGACCAGAGAGGGACACGGTCCAGAGGGCCGCCAACAGCAGAACCAACAGCCCACACCCACCAGGGCCGCCACGACCCCTGCGAACCGCAGTCAGCCCGCCGCCCAAGAAGACACAAAATCCCACATGGACGACACGGCCAAGAGCGCCCGCCCAACTGCCGACAGAGCCAGGAAGCACCGAGAACAGGGCCCGCACACCGGCCAAGCATAGTCCAAGACCATCATCAAGGATATCCACTTAGTCCCCACCCCAGAAGAAATACTACACCCACCCTTCATATTAACAACTTTCAGAACACATGACACATTAGACACCCAGGCTGGGTTTACCCGCCCCCTCCCATTGGCCACCAGTCACGCTCCCAGACACCCAACCCCCTAGCACATGAACCCCCAACCCACCAGCGAGCCGAGGGCCCCCGGCCAGAGCCGGGCACCAGAGCACCAGCCAGCCCATAGCCCGGCGACCCGCCCGCCAGAGCTCAAGACCCCCGATCCCCACCAGGCCCAAGCCCGGGGACGACACGCCCCCAGAATCCCAAGCTCCCGGCGCCCACCCCGAAACCACCCCAGCACAGCCGGGTCACCGACCGGCGACCCATGACCGCCGCCGCCGACCACCAGAGGGCCCGCATGCCGCCCCCGGCAGACATCCCCCAGAACCCCCCGGTCCTCCCCAGGTCAAAGGCAGGGTCCTCCCCGCCCAAGCAGCCCCAACCCCCCGGCGCCCTAAACCCCAACCTCCCCCCCCACCAGCCCCAATGCCCCACAAGGCCAGATCCCAGACCCCCCACCCTCACTACGTAACGGAGCCGATCAAAGAATGCCAAATAGATTGATCCGATGTGTCGGCAGATGCTGTTTCAAGACTAATATGATCTAACAGAAGATTTTTATACTGATTAATGCTAAGATTATTTTTATTTTTCCAATTTACGAGTATGGTTTTCTTTGCGATGCATAAGGCAGTGAAAAGCATACAGGATGTATTTTTTTCTAGTATAACATCTTCAAAGATACCCAATAAGCAAACAGATGGAGAGAGTGGGATATTAAATTTCAAACATTTAGACAAGTCTTCACATACCTGTACCCAGAACCTCTGAACGGGTGGACAGAACCAGAGTGCGTGAATATAATCATCAGGTATATTGCCTTTGCACTGTGAGCAGTTGTTAGATGGTGTAAAACCCATCTTAAACATTCGCTGACCTGTATAATGTACTCTATAGAGAACCTTATATTGTATTAATTGTAAATTGGAGATTCTAGTCAATTTAAAAGTATTTAAACATACTTGAGACCAAATTTTTTGTTCAAAGTTGATTGATAAATCTGACTCCTATTTTTCAACAGGTAGTGTTATCGAGTCATCAATTCTAGACAGTTTTTTGTATATTTTAGATAATAATTTGGGGGGTTGAAGATTAATGAACTCTGACACACATGTTGGTGTTTCCAGCAATGTTTTATTAAAGGACAACACCCACCATGACACTAACAATTCACCATATTGGACAATTACTGTAATTTATTATTAGGTCTATTTTCATTTTTGCATTTGGGCCAGGCGAGGGTTAAAAAAACAAAAAAAAAAAACCCACTCCCGAATGAATCCGGAAACCTGGCCGAAGAGTCCCGAAGGGTCATGTGACTTTTGTTACATCGATCTCCACCCAGAAGGCAGAAGGTAGGAGTGAGTTTCCATGGAGGTTTATGAGAGAGAGTGGGAGTTAAAACTGCATATTTCCTGCATATTTCCTGGTGCATTTGTGTGTATATGGACCAGCGCTCTGATTTTATTTATTATTTATTTTATAACACCACTGCTGACCGTTGCTCTCATTCATTCTGCCCAGAGGAGCGAGCCGCGCGCGTCTCTGGCTCCTCGTTCCGCTGGTTCCTCGTTCCTTTGAAGTTCCTCGTGCCGGTGTAATTTGCTCCCTCGAGTGTATGTATTTGCTCTCGTCAGCCTTGTTGCGGGGAGCACGGGGGGAGCATGCGGGGAGCACGCGCGCAGAGCTCAGCTGCGCGGCTGCCTTTCTGGTCACGGGGGGAGAGAATAAAAAGCCGATGCGGAAATGAATGAATTTGTCGCGATTAGGGGTGTAACGATACACAAAACTCACGAGATGAGACGAGACGAGAAAATCACAGATCTCGCGAGAACGAGACGAGATTTTAACATTAGTTCAAGAAAACTTCAAAGATCGGTTTTATGCCGCAAAAAGGCTTTTATTCTGTTTTAACATGTATTACAAACCCAACTGATGTCTTCATTTTACTGATTGAATCTCCTTAGACCTTAGAACGTTCAACTTTGTTTAAAAAAATAGATATTCACGCAGGACTTTCCAAAACTGACTCTGCAGCCGTCACTCACCAGTGTTGCCAGATTGGGCGGTTCACCGCGATTTTCCTTCTGACTTTTGCGGGTAGAGATTGCTTTGGGTGGGTGGGACTCTATCTGGCAACACCGGTCACACCGGTGTTTACACGCGTGTCTTTACATTCGGGGCAGCGTCGGCAGCGCCGTTACCCTCCATCAATGTAGAGGCGTCTGCGGCACCCTCCATCAGTAGTTGGGGCGTCTTCTATAGCAACTTCATCCGGCGAAGCCATGCTGTCCGTGACGCTGACTTGCTAGGGGCTCTGCTAGCATTAGCATTAGCATCTCGCGAGACAACGTTACCTCTCAACGAGAGATATCGCGGGAGTTTAATATCGCGAGATCTCGTACAACGAGATCTCGTTACACCCCTAGTCGCGATCAAACGAATTAAACTAGTATGTCTAAGTGGATGCTCGCTCAGAATATGATAGACATGAGTGAGCGACAGCAGGATTAATCAACACAGGCAGCTTTAGGGAATATTTAAAAATGCTTCGCTTTTTCTTTTCCTCGCTCGCCTGTAACTCCAAGGCGTCACTTTGGTGACGTGAATGCCCATGTGAATGCCCATATATGGAGAGGGGCAGATTTTCCCGGAGCTGCATGCTAAAATCTGCTATAAATCATGAAATAACACATTTAGCGTTATTTCTCCACAATATAAGTAAACACTCCTGTATTATTTTTAAATAAACTAATAAATATTAATGGCGATGCAATTTGAAAACATGGTGGGTGTTGGACTTTAAGCTTAAATTTCTTTTTTACAATAGACTTAATTTGTTGGTATTGTAGGAAATATTTATTATCAATGTCATATTGTATTATTAATTTATTGAATGGAATAAAGTCTATACCCTCAAATATGTGTTCCAGACATTCAATTCCCTTCATTCTCCAACCTGGGAAATTTAACATATTATTTTCTTGCTGTATGTCAGGGTTATTATTCCAGAGAGGCGTATGTCTACATGGGAACAGTGAAGACTTTGTCATTTTCAGATACTCCCACCATGCTGTCAGAGATGAGCTAATATTGATACTTTTGAAGCAGAGATGTTTTTTTTTTTAAATCTGTACTAATAAATGGTAGATCCGAAATCTACCATTAGGATATCCACAAAATCCGACACTCTGTGTCCACTTTTCTCTTTTTTGACAAGGACATTCCGCTGATGAGGGTGCCCGACTGTCCGTTCCAAGAGAAAAAGTGGGTAAAGACATAGATGTCATATATAAACACGGGTAAAGTGATTGAACTGACTAAAACACAGCGCCTCTGGGTCCTAGAGGCACTGAGTTTGAGTAGGACAACATGGGAACTGACTAAAACACAGCGCCTCTAGCAAACAACATAGGAACTGTAGATTTTTAAGAAAATAACGTTTATTTTTTTTTTATATAAGTCAGATTTATCCTTGGGCCGACTACACCCCCTGGCGGGCCAGTTTCGGCCCGCGGGCCGTATGTTTGACACCCCTGATTTAAGCCATATGTGTCAAACTCAAGACCCAGGGACCAAATGTGGTCTCGTTGACATCTTATCTAGCCCCCAAGGTGATATTTTAAACTAAAAATACTTTTATCACATTAATTTTTTCAGTAATCTTTGATTATGATATCAAAAGTGCAACAGAGAACATCCAAGACACCAATCAAACTCTTGTTGAGGAATCTGCAACCAAGAAAACATGTTGGTATCTAATTTGAGTTAATATAGATTCTGAAACTGGGCCTTAGTTTGAAAAAGATTTTAATTTTGGCCCCCTTTTGTAAGTGAGTTTGACACCCCCGATTTAAGCAATCAAAGCTTATTTAAAAATGTCTGGGTTTTTTTTTTTCGGTTTCGGACCTATAATTACTGTTGATTCGTTGGGTCGGGTGAGGTTCGGAAATGATGGCTACAGGCTGGGGCCGTATCGAATCAGATTTTTTGTGCCCGAATGCAACTCGTAACTCTGGTGCAAATCAGTAAATCAGTCTGCAGGCTGCCATCAGACATTTTATTTAAAGTATTTGTGTATTTTAAATGTATTGCTACCACAATGTGCAGCCACCCATCACTGACCAACAACGAGCTTTGTTTTACTGAAGAATCTGCTGCTGACAAATTTATAGAGAAGCTCAGACGGGTTTAATGCTGCAGGGGAAAAATATGAAATCTGTGTTGCTGCTCAACAGAAAATGAGACATTCTTGACTGTTAACGGTTTATGTTCCCATTTTAGTATTAAAAAGTTTCATTAATTTACCTTTACATAACCAAGCATATCCCTTTGAGCTCACATGTTTTATTTTGCAAAGGCCAGGGCCTGAAGGCAGCCTAACAGGCAGGTTTTTGATCAGTAGGAGGAAGTACCCAGAAAAAACCCCATGTAAGCACGAGAACACGCACACCACACAGAAAAAGCCCAGGTCCAACCATGCTAACAGCATCAAAACAATGGTTTCTAAGAAAATTAAAACGGTTCAATTATTTAAAGGGATTGTGACATGATTTTTTTACTATTCATAAAATTGCTCAAAATATATATATTTTATCATTTAAATATGTTTGTTTTTGCAAACAAAATGATAAATCACTTTAATTTTGCTTTAAAAGTGATTTTGAACTTCAAGCCGTGTTTAATCATGGGAAATCCCATTACACACGAACGCACCATCTGTGATGTCACACCGGGCAGAGCTCTGGGCTTGTCACAGTGCGCAGGTATGAGCAGCTCGACATGAAGGAAGTCTGATACAGCATCAGACCTAAATTAGATCCTGTTGTTTCTTGTTCCATCACCCAAACTATTTTCTGCTTCCCAAAATGAAGACAAATAGCTCAAATCTTCACATAGATTGCTAAATTCGTCCAGTTTTAAATTGTCCGCTATTAAAGACACCACAGCCCTCTGCCCAGTGTGACATCACATATGGTGCGTTCGAGTGTAATCGGATTTCCCATGATTAAACACGGCTTGAAGTTCAAAATCACTTTTAAAGCAAAATTAAAGTGATTTATCATTTTGTTTGCAAAAACAAACATATTTAAATGATAAAATATATATATTTTGAGCAATTTTATGAATAGTAAAAAAATCATGTCACAATCCCTTTAAAGCTGACTGATAAAAAATGTTTTAAAAAAAAAAGATAAGACTAAAAAGCTTGGACATTTTTCTGCAGGGTGTGTATTTCTCAGCTGGTTCTTGAGTGGCGTTGGTATGAATTACTCTAATCCAAATATTGTCTGCAGGTAAAGCTCTGCTCCAAGAAAAGCAGTTGAATGGTGCCAACCCCAAACCACTCTACTTATCATTCCACAATAAACATGTCTCTGCATTACGAGCATTTCTAACCAACACCCTGACTTTCTGACACTTTACATCTTCCAGCATTTAAACGACACATCCCGCCTGTCGGCACGCACACAGTTTGGGTCAGACTGATGAGCACGTCTGGATCACCCACCTCCTTCCACGCCAGAGCTTCAGCACAAAGATCGTATTATCTTAAGGGATGGATTTGCTCAAACCTTGTAAATGATGTAATGCAGATTCCTGCGATGTTTTTAGAGCTCATTGCAAATGTTGGGGATGTTCCTCAGCTACCACCACAACTGAGTTATAGCCATGTTTGTGTGTCCTAAGCTTGATTAACTGTGATCATCTTAAGTTGGGCTGAAACCATATGATTTGGTTGATTATAGCATTTTGCTATTTATGTATAGGGCTCATAAAAAGATATTGCCTGTAAATATACAAGTAAATTTTATTAAAAGAGAGAGAACTTATTTTCTTAAGGGGACAGAAATGTTTGAGAAACCTTGTTTTCGTACCAGTTTGAAGGAGCGGTGTACAATAATTCAGGGAATGAGATTGTGGAATGGTCTGGACGAAAATGTTAAAACAGCCAGATCTCGGTATATATTTAAGATATTGTTAAAAGTGATTTTTTTTTTAAAGAATTTGAAAAATAGCATAAGAATTTATATGAATCGTTGTTTGAGTTGATGTAGTCTTTAATTTGGTGATGTAGTTAACTTTGTTCTTTGGTAAATTAATATTGTGAGTATATTTGGGGTCTAAACACAAATACAATACCCAAAATCTGGAAATCAGCTTTTGTTCTCCCTCTGCTAAAAGAGGGTGAACCAACTAATGTCAACAACTACAGACCAATTTTTAAATTATGCATTCTTGCCAAACTGTTCGAAAGACTTGTCTGTGATCAGCTAACTGATTTCCTACAATCAAACCATATTCTATCACAATTCCAGTCAGGATTCAGAAAACAACACAGCACCGTCACTACAGTTCTCAAAGTATTAAATGACATCATACATGCCCTGGACTGCAAACAATACTGTGTTGCCCTATTTATAGACCTGTCCAAGGCATTTGATACAGTTGATCACAGACTATTGACAAACATCCTGGAACACTCTGGTCTATCAAAACTTGCAGTCTCCTGGTTCACCAACTACCTAACTGACAGAACACAGTCTGTTCATGTAGCCGGATCCTCCTCTACTTTTTTAGATGTTGGGAAAGGGGTGCCACACAGGGTTCTGTCTTGGGTCCCATTCTTTTCTCCCTATATATCAACGATCTTTGCAGTGATCTGTCAAATGCCTCCCACCATTATTACGCAGATGACACCATCATCTATTGCTGTTCATCCTCCCTCAGCCAAGCTTTCACCTCTCTTCAGGATGCTTTTAATATTATCCAGTCATGTCTGCAAAAACTTAAACTGGTCCTAAATGCCGACAAAAGCAAGATCATGGTTCTATCCAACAGAAAGCAGCAACCAGAGAACCCGCCTCAAATTGAAACCCAAGAGGGAAAACAAATAGAAATGCTCTCCACCTATAAATATCTAGGTTTCAACATTGACAATGAACTGTCATTTAAAACACACATCTCCAAAATGGCCACTAAACTCAAACTGAAGCTAGGTTTCTTCTTCAGAAACAAATCATGCTTCTCATGCAAAGCCAGGAGAACATTAGTAGCTGCAACATTCATGCCAATACTAGATTATGGTGATGTGCTGTACATGAGTGCTGCATCAAAATACCTACAGTCCTTAGACTCCATTTACCACGGTGCCCTTCGGTTCATTACTGACTCCAGTTATCGCACTCATCACTGTGAGCTTTACGTCAAATCTGGCTGGTCATCTCTCAGCACTTGCAGATACACTCACTGGATATCCTTCGGGGCGGCCGTGGCGTAGTGGTAATGGCAGTCGTCCCCCGATCGGAAGGTTGGCGGTTCGAATCCCGGTTCCCCACACCATGTGTTGTTGTGTCCTTGGGCAAGACACTTAACCCCGAGTTGTTCCCGGTAGGACTGGAAAGCACCTTGCATAGTAGTCTGCCGCTACCGGTGTATGAATGTGTGTAGCATTCAATGTGTGTAGCGCTTTGAGATTTTCACTAATGAAAAGCGCGTTACAGTATAAATTGAATTCATTATTATTATTATTATTATAAGACCCTCCTAAACCTAGTCCAGTCATACCTTACCTCCTTAATACAAACATCACATAGTCATTACTCCCTGCGCTCTAACGATCTAGTCCTCCTGTCAGTTCCTCCGGTCAGAACTGAACTAGGAAAAAGAGCGTTCAGCTTCGCCGTCCCCTCAACCTGGAACAACTCAAAGACAGATCTGAAACGATCAACACTCATCTCTCCTAGACCCTTCATGTCAACCGTATTAGACAATGTCATCAAGAAACTTGACCATTGCAGATGTTTCTAAACATTACGTATCCAATATGCAGTACATGTCATTGTTGACTTTTAACTGTAGCTACTTAACCGATGTCTGTCTGCTTGTTATATATACAGTATAATGTCTATAGAAGTCTGTCTTACTCTTATCCTGTTGGTTTTGAACTGTCAACATCTATTTGTGATTGTAGTTTTCTTTATTTTTCTTTTTTTGATGAATGCAAATGCTTATTGTCAATTACCATGTGACGTGTGCTGCTGACCACTTGACCAGGTCACCCTTGTAAAAGAGATCTCGATCTCAACGGGCTCTACCTGGTTAAATAAAGGTGATTGATTGATTTGGGTAAAAAGGGGCAGAGATTATAAGATTATTCTTCTTCTGCTGCCTTTCATTTTACTTTGAATGTATGTTTTTTTATTTTTTTGAGTTGTTGACTTGATTTTAACTAAATGAATAAATTTTAATAAATTTAAATAAATTTAAAAGTTAGCAAGTTGCAGGTGAGCCAAACGCAGGCAGGAGCATCACCTCTTTGCCTTTGGCGGCAAGCAAAAATAAATAAGACAAGTAGTGAGAATGTGAGTAAACCTAAATGTTTTTGGTGCAAGATACAGTACATTATTCAAGTGGGCAGGAGTTACTGTTGAAGAACGGAGGGTAGTTTTCAAAATGATTTTTCTTCTTCTTTTCCCGTAAAACATTCAAAATACAGTTAGCAGCATGAAAACGGTAAAACGTAACTGCACAGGCAGTTGTAACACTAAAACATTTTTATATATTCATATATGTTTGATCCTACCTGGTATAATAAACAACATTCCATCAGTGTGTGACTGTTGCATGCACGGATCTGTTCAGGGCAAACAGATAAAAAGAACCCATTACTATCAGAAAAACGGCTAGCGAGCAGTTAGCTTCTGTTAGCTTAGCATGCTAACCGGCAAGAATCTTATTAATAAAGTCGTTTATTTTTACACAAACGCGGCAAAACCTTCACAAAATACACTAACAGTGCTCACACACCTGTTTTATGGGTTAGTTAATTTAGTATAAATATGGCTTTAAACCAATGCTGAGTGTAGAGCAGCTTCACCTGCACCTACCTTCTCCAGCTTCCACTGTGACTTTGCTGGGGGGCGGAGCGCGCGCCTGAAGGACCCCTCACGTGCAGCTGCGCCAAACCACCAGTAGGTGGCTCCAGAGAACGGCACAACCGTTTTGGTGAAATTTTTTCACTCATTCAATTAAACCTTTAGCTATACAGGTGAGACTCATTGAGCCTCGAGGACTCATTTACAAGAGAGGCCTGTTTTATACAGACAACAAAGTAGCCTACAGAAAACCATAAACAACAATAAAATGCAAAATACTACAAACAAGAACATATTTGCTTTGATTCTTCCATCTACCTTATCAATTGTTTCAAATTCCTTAAATAATTTAAGGTGGACAGCTCCAGTTCCTGTTGCAAGGTGTTCCAGGTTGCAGGAGTTCAATCAGCACTGAGGGAACGCTGCAGGTTATGATGGCCTGTGAGCGCACGTCGTAACTGCAATGACGATGTGACATGTGGGAGAAGATGTAAGAAGGTAGCAGACCACGGAGGGATTTATGGATGAAAATGAACCAGTGCGAGAGCCTACGTGTAGAAAATGACCAACTGACCAAGGGTGCAGTGGTAGGTACGGTTGCCAGTTATGAGTCTTAGCGTGCCATGATAGACAGCATCCAACATCTGCAAGCAGCTGGCAGGAGTGTTCATGTAAATAATGTCACCGTAGTTGATGGAGGGAAGGAAAGTAGCAGCTTCAAGGTGTTTCCTGGCATTCAGAGTTAAACAATTAGACTATTTCTGAAAATGAAACCCAGTTTTAATTTCAGTTTCTTTTTCAAGTTTTCAACGTGCGCTTTAAAAGAGAGGTGTGCGTGAATTTAAATTACCAAGTACTTGTAAGAATCCATCCATCCATCCATCCATCCAAACCTAATAGGAACAACATGCATGGATGAGATAGGAGGAAGTACAGCTGGCACCAACTTTCTTTTCTTTCTTACCATAGTGGAAGTCAGCATGTTGCTAAATATAAAATGTATCCAGCTCACAAGGTTTACATACTGTGTTGTGGTAGCCATCTTGGATTTAGAGGTGGCAACCCAGTTGTCAAAAGGAACCGTTCTTACACCAGCCACACACATAAATGGAAGTTGGCACCTACGTTTTCTGTTTTCAAGTTATCTTGCTCACAACATGCACAGATGAATGGCAAATGGAAGGAGGTAGAGGAGGAGGGTATTTCCAATTCTCCCTCTTTGCTCCATGACGGTGGACAAAAAGAGGGAATGATGCTTTAAGTTTCCTTACTGAGCTGTATGACTAACTTTGGAGAAGAAGAACCAAAACAGAAACCCGTCACCTATTTTGTGTGGAGCTATTGATGCTGCTGGCTGACTGCGGCTCTGCTCGGCTGATTGCACTGATAGACACGGAGGAATCTGGTGCCGGTTGCCAGAAACCACAGCAGAAACAGGAGAGGACCCTCAGTCTGCTGCTGGTCTGGGCCCAGAGCTTATGTTGGCCCGAAGAGGAGCTGCAGCTTGGAGGAGGTGCCAGTCTGTGGTCTGCTCCGTAGAAAAACAATTAGTTGTAATGAACGCTCAGGAGGACAAATCACCCGCATTAGCCATGCAGTCTGCAGCGCCGCCTTGGAGGATTAATGTTACACGATCGTTTCTATACGAGCACAAACATGCAGCCTAGTTTTGACACTTTGACTCTGTGCATTCTGGGTAAGGAAATGTTAAAGAGGACAACATGACTAGTCCATCCTGAGCTGGTTGAACATTAAAAATGCAGGTGTTTTCTTTTCATTCAGGCTCTACGTCGTTTAAGTTAAAAGGCACTCGTTAAGATGTCATAAAAACTGGTAAAAAATTAAATCAATCAATCAATAAGTTTTCAGAATAATTTTCTCATATTGCTGTGTCCTTGAATTCAAAACTTGCAAGAAAGATTTGTAAACCTACTGCCGGCGCATTGGTTTACCTACAGAAACAGCTGAAGTGTTGGTTACATACAGAAACAGCTGAAGTGTGTTTGTTTGCCTACAGAAACAGCCAAAGTGTGTTTGGTTTGCCTACAGAAACAGCCAAAGTGTGTTGGTTTACCTACAGAAACAGCCGAAGTGTTGGTTACATACAGAAACAGCTGAAGTGTGTTTGTTTGCCTACAGAAACAGCCAAAGTGTGTTTGGTTTGCCTACAGAAACAGCCAAAGTGTGTTGGTTTACCTACAGAAACAGCCGAAGTGTGTTGGTTACATACAGAAACAGCTGAAGTGTGTTGGTTACATACAGAAACAGCTGAAGTGTGTTTGTTTGCCTACAGAAACAGCTGAGGTGTGTTTGTTTGCCTACAGAAACAGCCAAAGTGTATTGGTTTATATACAGAAACAGCTGAAGTGCGTTGGTTTGCCTATAGAAACAGCCAAAGTGTGTATACAGAAACAGCCAAAGTGTGTTGGTTTATATACAGAAACAGCTGAAGTGCATTTGTTTGCCTATAGAAACAGCCAAAGTGTGTTGGTTTACCTACAGAAACAGCCAAAGTGTGTTGGTTTATATACAGAAACAGCTGAAGTGCATTTGTTTGCCTATAGGAACAGCTCAAGTGTGTTGGTTTATATACAGAAACAGCTGAAGTGCATTTGTTTGCCTATAGAAACAGCCAAAGTGTGTTGGTTTACCTACAGAAACAGCCAAAGTGTGTTGGTTTATATACAGAAACAGCTGAAGTGCATTTGTTTGCCTATAGAAACAGCCAATTTGTGTTGGTTCATACAGAAAAACAGCTGAATTGTGTTTGATTACCAACAGAAAAAGCTAAGCGTGTTTATTTATCTACAGAAACAGCCAAAGTGTGTTGGTTTACCAACAGAAACAGCTCAAGTGTGTTGGTTTACCAACAGAAAGACAAATGGTGTTGATTTGCCTACAGAAACAGCCAAAGTGTGTTGGTTTATATACCGAAACAGCTGAAGTGTGTTGGTTTGCATACAGGGAAAAGCCAAAGTGTGTTGGTTTGCCTACAGAAAAAATTGAAGTGTGTTGGTTTACCAACAGAAACAGCTGAAGTGTGTTGGTTTACCTACAGAAACAAACAGCCAAAGTGTTTTGGTTTATACAGAAACAGCTCAAGTGTGTTGGTTTACCAACAGAAACAGCCAAAGTGTGTTGGTTTGCATACAGAAAAAGCCAAAGTGTGTTGGTTTGCCTACCGAAAAAGCCCAAGTGTGTTGGTTTGCCGACAGAAACAGCCAAAGTGTGTTGGTTTATATAAAGAAACAGCTGAATTGTGTTGATTTACATACAGAAACAGCCAAAGTGTTTTGGTTTATATACAGAAACAGCTGAAGTGTGTTGGTTTGCCAACAGAAACGGCCAAATTGTGTTGATTTACCTACAGAAACAACTGAAGTGTGTTGTTTTATATACACAAACTGCCAAAGTGTGTTGGTTTATACACAAAAACATCTGAAGTGTGTTGGTTTACCAACAGAAACAGCTGTGTGTTGGTTTATATACAGAAACAGCCAAAGTGTGTTGGTTTATACACAAAAACATCTGAAGTGTGTTGGTTCACCAACAGAAACAGCTGAAGTGTGTTGGTTTATATACAGAAACAGCCAAAGTGTGTTGGTTTACTTACAGAAATTGCCCAAGTGTGTTGGTTTATACACAAAAACAGCCAAAGTGTGTATACAGAAACAGCTGAAGTGTGTTGGTTTACCAACAGAAACAGCCAAATTGGGGTGGTTTATATACAGAAACAGACAAAGTGTGTTGGTTTACCTACAAAAACAGCTGAAGTGGCTGAAAATAGGTCAAAAGTAGCAATGCCTGTGAAAGAGCTATATGGAATGAAATGATCATGTTGGTTCTCATGCTCGGACTTTTGCTTTTTCTTTTTTTCTTCTTCTTCAAATTGAGTAAGGATGCAGATTAGAAGTTTTGTAAAGCGTGTTTGACTGTCGAGCTCCAGGGCGCTCTGCACCGTGTAGTATTCACTCCTGACAGGTCCTCACTCAGTCTGCATTTCTTTAGCAGATTCACACTCAATATTTCCACCTAAACGTCTTTTTTCCAATTCTGCCATATTTGTTTACATGCACAGAAACAGCCAAGCTGGTTAGCCACATTAGTTTAGCTGCCTGCTTTGTTTACATTGAGCAAAGTGAGGAAAACTATTGGAGTAAATTACTTCAAACGACAACATTTGACACGATTCAGGTTAAATGTTTGTGTTTGAAGTCATGATTTTCAGTTTGTACCTTTAAAGCTTTCCTCTCATGCACATTTGTTGCTTTTCTCCAAGTTTCTGACATTAATCTGACCAGGTCGTGCCGATTAACAAAATTTATTCTAAACATTTGAGGAACAAAAATAAATTAAATATTTAACTCTTCTCAGGATATTTTTCAGCTGATGGTAAATGTTTTGTGCACAGCGAGGCTCTTCATCTCCGTCGCTGACCGACGCCTGCATCACCGAGTCGCTTTACAGACCGATGAGGCAGATAACGTTACATGCTTCACATCCAAAAAGGTCAAAGGTCAGCATTTCTCACACCAGAAAACTGAACTTTTGGAATTAATCTCCACTAACGGTGAAATCTAAACCCTGCAGTCGCGCAGAAATCACAGCCTGCAGGTTGTAAACGCAGTGAACCGATCCACTAACAGAATGTTCATAATTAAACATTTTGTTTATGGTTGTTTCAATTCAAATGTTTGGTAAAAACGTTATTTTTAAAGGTAAAACAAAGAATTTAAAGGTTGTTTGAAATCCTGGAAATAATCTGAGTTTTTGTGTAACACAAATCTTTTTGTTCCCCGTCGTGAAGTGAATAGGACGAATTAAATATTCACTCCGTTCGGCCGTGCATGTTGTGAGCACGATAAATTGAAAAATAAGTGCGGTACGAACTTCTGTTTTGACGTGTGGCTAGGCTACATCTACACATAAGAAAGGTTCTTTCTGAAATTTGGGTTGCCACGTCAAAATCCAAGATGGCCACCCACCATACATACCGGTATATGCAAATCGGTCAGCGCCATTATTTTAAGAAATTATGCCTTCTAGTTTTTATATTGTTTAAAAGCAGTGCTTAATTTGTAAACCAGACAATGCCGGAACGCAAATGGGAGGGGGGCGGGCTCCCTCTGGGGGTCCTCCCCCAGAAAATTTTAAATGAAGTCGATGCCATTTCCTGCATTCTGGTGTATTTTAACAGGTAGTCAAACGTCTATGTTTACCTACATAAGTAAACATTTGATTCAGTAACTATTTTAGAGCGCAACAAGAAGTAGCCTGACCGACAGCTCTCCCTGTGTGAATAGAGCATGCTACGCGTCTCTCCAGCATCCTAACCCCCCAACCTTACCTGATGGTTCAGAGCCCGGCTCTCCTCCACTGAATTCACTGTCCTCCTCGTTGTCCTCCTCATGTGAAACCCCCAGGATTCTCCTCCAGCTGTTCATGGCAGCTGTGCGCTCCCTCCCAGGTACGACTGCCTGGTTAGCTCAACTCTGTTTAATTATATTTTTGGAGTTTTTAATTAAATTGCCCATGGCTGAACATTTAGGGGCGGAGATTTTTTTACGGGTAGAAGTGGAAATGCTTACTTGAAGGAGCAGCTCTGATGCGATATTAAGAAGCTTGATGTGTTTAAAATTAGTGTTTATGTAATTATTTTCAGATTACATGTCCAATATTGGTTTTATTCATTCAAGGCAGTCAAATTTGTTCATAACTTTATTATTCATAAGCCTGAGAGTTACCGGATCCAAGTAGTTACCGGAACGCACCCTAGTTCCTGGATCCTGTTCACGGAGGATCTGGCTCAAACGAAGCCCTGCTTTAAAGTAAAGTGTAGTTTCCTCAAACGACTGGGACGGATGGTGGGGTACCAAAAATACAAACAAACAAAAATAATAATAATGACCTCCCTCTGTTCTTCAACAGTGGAACTCCTCCCCACTTGACTATCTTGCATTAAAAACATTAAGGTTTACATTCCCTGTTCAGTTCCAGTCCAGAAAAACACTCATCTCACAAACGACAAACACTCACTGTTCAAACCCCTCAGAAATTGAGAACAATCATGGGTTGAATTTAAGAGCCACTTATTTCATGTAGTTTCCTCAACGAACACAGATCTTTATCTTAATTACACCAGCTGAGGGACAACTATGTGTTTTACAGAACAATCAGTCATGTGACTTCAGCTTGTGGGGTTCAAAATGTTCCATGTTTGATTTATTCCTCTGAAAACTGGCAGCAGAGAGTCAGCAGAGCTGAACAGTAAAGATGTGGACAGAAATAGAAGCTGGCAGTTCCAAGCTGAAACGTATCAGCTGATAAACCTCACATGTGAGGTTTCTGCTGTTAAAAAAATAAATCTTTATTCTGATCATTTTGTATCCACAGGCACTTCGTAAACATTATTTTTAATTTGTAAAGTGTGAATCGAGCCAAAGCTGTCTTTAATAAAACAATTTTAACCATTTGAGTTTCATCCCTGGCTTCTTCAGAGGAGAAACACGAAGGCCGGGCTATTTTTACGAGCTCGTTTAGTCTCAAACGTTTAAAACTCTCCGTGTTTTAACTTCAAAATGTGAAACGCACAAGAAGTTCTCCAGCTACACATCCTTCTCTTAGAGGCGAAGACAAAAAAACGCGTATAAAAGTCGAGAATTCCCCCGAGTGGACCAATATATCCAACAGTCATCTATTAAAAAAATCACAAAAAAGACGTTGAAAAATAAGTTTCCAAGTGGAGCTCTTACTTTGTTAGCTCTGGCAGACAGAGAGGCACCTGGGAAATCTGAGCTGACGCTAACAGACAGCAGAAAAAACTAGATCGCTTTCTAAAGCGAATTAGCCCCGAATATCAGAAGAACCCCACTCTGACTGCACGGCCGGCCAAGAAACATATTTGTCTTCCATTTGTGAGAAAGTGGCAGCAGAAAGACTCCAGGGCTGAATATTACTCAACAACAAGACTCCAGCAGATCCAAACGTGCGCTGAAGTCAGATTTAAGGGCCTCGTGTTGGTCCCTGATGCTAAATTTATCACACAAAAACACAAAACAAATGCGAGATTAAAGCCACCATTTCAAATCAAACTAGAGGAACTGCATTCCTGCGAAAACACAGCACGAACACATATTGCAGAAGAACTTGCTGAGAAACAGCTGAAATGAGCGAAAACATGCTAAAATGTAGCTGAGAATTGGAAGAACAAGCCTGAATAAGCAGAAGAAAGCAGAAAGAACACATATTTGCTGAATTAGGTTTAAATAAGTAGAAATGATCACAAAAAATTTAAGAAATTAACTAAAGAATTAGCTGAAATTAGAAAAAATAGCTGAAAAGTAGCTGAAAATGCAGAAAAAAGCTTAAGAAAGTGGAAAGAGCTGAAATGAGCTAAAGTTAGTAAGGCTGAAAGTAGCAGAATTGACAAAAAAAAAAACTTGAATTTATATGAAAAGGCTGAAATTAGCTAAAAAATAAATAAATAAAGCCCAAAAAGTTATCTGAAAGATAGAACAAGATTCCACAGGACCACAGATTCAAAATTCACTTTTAAATGTTTTTTTTACTCAACTTTGGGTATGTACTTCATAAAAAAACAGTACAGGTACTAGGGCCAAAGAAATGCACCCAATAGTTTATTTACTCTAAGTAGATTTATTTGTCTGTGATAGAAACGCTTCGTTTCTCACTTCCTGCGGTTTGTGACGTCACAAACCGCAGCCACAACCCACACCAAACCTGAGTCCAGCCCCTCACCTGATTCCTGATTTCATCTCATCTTTTGTTTAAATGTTCTTAATTTCATGTGTACAGCACTTTGTTGCAGCTGTGGTTGTTTTAAATGGCTTTATAAATAAAGTATAATTGTTATTTTTACGTTTTAGTTCAATTTTTAGCGATCGCTCCCAACGCGCAGCCGGCAGAAATAAAACGAGCAGACCGCCGGCGAAGGGACCATCTGCGTGCGGGAGCTGCTGGGAGCTGCTGGCTTTTGAGGTCCGTGGGGTCCGGTCAGAGGTTGCCTCATACGGATAAATTAACTGGAGACACTCGGTGAACTTTGTGTGTGTGTGGACTGAAGCAGCGATCGCTCCCAAAAGTGCTGCATGCAACGAGCGGTTAACTGGCGGTGTGCCGGAGGAGGAAGAGCTATCATTAGCCTCGGAGGTGGGCTAATGCTAAAAGGAGCTGCAAATGGCGGCGCGCGCAGACGGCTTTTGGTAAGTTATCTTAAGCTAGCACTAACAGTAAGTCAAATGAGTAATAAAAAAAGAGCTAATTTTAAAACGACAACATATTAGAGATACTGGCTGTTTCAGAGGGCAGAGTAAATGTAAACAGATTTTGGTAGGGCGTGGCCTTCAAAGCTCATTATCATAAACCGGTCGTTTAGAACGGAAGTTAGAAAATGCATAACTAGAAAGGGGATATTTTATTATCTAAGAATTATTTTGTGCATTAAATTGAATGAATATGGTCTGGATAGCCCACAGAAATACCATAAAATTAAAAAAAAAAACAATATGTGGTCTCCTTTAAATAAATTAGCTGAAGAAAGTAGAACATGGTTGCCCAACTTGGCTAAAAGAAGCAGAAATTAGCACAAAAAGTGGAAATTACTGGAAAAAGCTGAAATTAGCAAAAACAGCTGAAATTAGCTAAAAATGCATAAAAAGCTTGTTACCAAAGGATGTGGAGAGAGCACATTTTTGCTGAATTAGGCTGAAAAGGTTGAAAAGAATGCAAAAAAGTAGAATTAGCTGAAAGTGATTAAAACTAGCATAAAACAGCTAAATAGCAGCTGAAATAGTAGCTAAAACTTGCAGAAATTAGCTGAAAGGAGCATAACAAGCTGAATTATCACAAAGAAATTGGAAGAAGTGCAAAAAATGTTGTAGTTAGCAGAAAGAATCTGAAACGAGCCCAAAGGAATCTTTTCATATATTTATTTATTTGTTTATTTTACAGTTTTAATTTTCAGGTTCTTGTCGTTTCTATAAATAATCCAAAAACACTTTAAACTCAAGAAGAATCACTCAGGAGCCAAAGTAGTTTTTGATAGAAGCAGCCTTTGGTGTAGAAAATTTTATTATTATTATCATTATCATCATTATTATTATTATTATTATTATTATTATTATTATGCTTTTTACAGTAAAAATCTTGTTTCTATTCTGGAAAACCTTGGTCAAGAAACGTTCAGATCCATCCATCCAGTGAAAAAGTTTGCAGGAAACGGGAAGTTAATGAAAAGCCGTCACACTCCAAGCACAGAGTTAACCTTCAGGTACCGTATTTTCTGGTGTATAGGTCGCACCTTTTTATGTTTTTTTTTTTTTTCAAGGCCTGCGACCTATACTCAGGTGCGACCTATATATGGCTTGTTATCACTTTCGGTGAAACAAATTTTTAAATCCAGCTCATTTCACAATTACGTTCATTTATTAAGGAAAAGTTCAGCTCAGACATATATTTGCTATAATTTTTATCAAACAAATAATTGTTTTTAAGTGTTAATCTTCTTAAAAGCCTTGCTGTGCGCTCCTGTGGCAGACATTTGCAGCAGAGCTAAACGTAGGTGCGACCTATACACCAGTGCAACCTATCTAGGGATATTTCCAATCTATTGGTGATAATTGGACAATGCGACCTATACACAGGTGTGACCTATACACCAGAAAATACTGTAATTTACAGCTTTATTGAGTCAGAACACCCTCCCACCCCCATCTCACTGGTTGGAGGTAAACTTTTGGCTGCATCATTTGAGGCCCATGAGCCACCAGTTGATGATGAATGTTGGTGACTGTCAGTCCTTCAGCTGTGATCAGCTTTAATTCTGGCCCTTGGAGCTGATTGACGGACTGTCCCGAGTCGTAACAGTCTAAATATATTACAAAATGTTTTTTATAAATTATAGAATGGAGCATGTTGCTCTGAATGATCAGGAGGGCATTCAGGTCAGTGTTAGTCCTGAACAACAGGAACGGTCTTTGTTTTGGAAAATTTCTCCATAAATAGAAGCTGAAAATTCAGCGTGT
The DNA here is from genome assembly GCA_038048925.1 of Garcialebias charrua. Lineage (NCBI taxonomy): Eukaryota > Metazoa > Chordata > Actinopteri > Cyprinodontiformes > Rivulidae > Garcialebias > Garcialebias charrua. The sequence continues at coordinate 27,333 of JBBPBX010000622.1, forward strand.
GTTTATTCCAGGCAGACCAAATAAGGGGGTTCTTACCGAGCGAGGGCCTCAGAGGTAAAAATAACCGGCCCTCAGCACTGAGCGCAGACACAGTTCAAGATTCAGATGATCAGATTTGAACTCTCCATCACACTGAGACTATAAACGAGGCCGACATGAGGAATGTGAGAACCCCAGAACCGTGAAAACATTTTGAAAACACAGCTCAGACTCCTACAGACGATTTATGTAGATTTAAATCACACGTGGCCCGTTAATCAAATAAGCCCCACGAGAGACAGACATTCAGATTTTAAAATGTAGAACTGAAACAGTTTTTCTGCTCTGAGTTGTTCTCAGTCAGTGTTGGGCTTTCAACAGCAGAGGGAGGAAAAACATCAAAAATGAGGCAGAAGGGCAGAAGAGGAGTCTGGTTCTGAAGTCCACCAGTTCTTCTTGTTGAAACCAGTTTAAAACAATCACAAGAAGACAGGGGCGGAGTGGGACAACTTTTCAGCCCGGGAGTTTAATGGCCAAGAGTGGCCCATTTTTTCACATTTTAAAAATATTTGGCAAAAATGTAGCCTATAATATTTTTTTAATTGCAATACAATCAACAACTTTTTTTTGGTTATAATTTTTAGTTACATTTTGTTACAATTCAGCAAATCAGGTGGGAAAAAAACTAAATTAGTTGACTTAAAAAACAGAAAATGATAAGTCAATTCTTTGTTGCTCTTTCCATATCAGACTCAAAGATTACTGAAAAACTCAAAACGTAATTTTGTTGGCTTGAACGTTGGCCAGCTGTCATGAGAAGTTTGCACTAAATACAGTGACAAAAAGATAAACCATAAAACTATTTTACATTCAAAATATTAAATTTGAGGCCAGATAAAATGTCAATGAGACCAGATTTGGCCCATGGGCCTCGAGTTTGACATGTGATCTACAGCATCAGTAAGCGCCTAAGAAGTGCACTAGTTTCTGCCACCATATGTGTTACTTTGTCATTGTCAATGGACATAAGAAGTTCTTTCTCTGTGGACATCAGCATAAATGCCTCCAAATGCTCCTGGTTAAGTGTGCTTCATAGTCTATTCTTGATGAACTTGAGAGTAGAGAAGCTTTCACATGCAACATGAGACAACAAATATTTGTATGCCAGCCCTATATAGGCATCTGTGAAAAGGTTATACTGTGTCAATATAAGGTAAACACAGATGACACAGTTTCTGCAAGAAGAACAAGCCCTGCTTTCAAGTTCAATCTCTGGTTCAACCCTGTTCCATCTCAGTACCATCTTGACAGTGGACTCTTCCAGAGGGGACTTTTTCAGCCTATCCCAAGACTGGACAGCTCTGTGTGTAAAGTACTCACTGTGGCTCTCTCATCAAATCTAAGCAGATTTTTGCTTGTTGCTTGAAGTGCTGAGCTCTTGAGTCCTTTAAGCCTCATCTCTGAAAAGTTTTAGGGTCAAGACAAGCAAAATCAGAGACAAGTTTGGCATTGGTTGCAATATGTATGCATATGCATGAGTTTATTTTTATTTGTCTATTAAATGTGTTGCTTTAACATTTTTCTGTCTCCTGTTTTCACTTCACCTCATGCATTTCTGCCTCATTACGTAAATAAGGACTTGTGTGGAAAATTAAAAAAATAATTACATTTAATTACATAACACAAGTCATCTAAGAGTAAAAGTAAAAACAAAAAAATATATAGGCCTACCGGTATTTTAAGCACAGTAAAATGTAAAATTATGAATTAAAATATATAATTTGTTGGAACTAAGCTGGAAAAAAAACATGATGGTCAATTAATTTTTAAAACATGAGATAAAGTTCTAAAAAAGCTAAGTCTGGTCCTCTGGACATTCAAGAAACAAAACAAAACAAAGCAAAAAATGTCCAGAAGACCAGACTTAGCTTTTTTAGATTTTTCTACCTGGATTATTGAGCATGCATCAGGGTATGAGATAAAGTTATCTTTTAATTTAAATTGTCCTTTGACGTTTATTTATTTATTGGTCAATTTATATATTTCTGCTTTTATTTCTAATTAGGCTCAGGCTGTCAGTTTAGGTCCCACTTGACTTTCATGCATGTTTAGTGACATAGTACAACGTTGTGACATTAGCTTAATTTATTATGCTAGTTTTTAATTTATATTACCTGTTGCTTCTTCTGTCTCTTTGAAAAAATGTCTGTAAGCTTTGGACATTTGGCAGCTTCCTCTTGTAACGCCTTTCTTTTCTTCACCCTGACTTTTTCAGCTCCACCAGGCCTCTTCCTATCCATTTTTATTGCTAATTAGCAGTTTGGACTCCGCGCTGCTCCACCAGCTGATGTTTTGGAAAATACGTGCTTCGCTGCTGGGTTGGACTGAACCAACGTTGAATTTTCAGGGGTGTTTTTTATCAAATGGTAGCTCCCAAGCTGCCAGCCCAGTGCGGCGCAGTCTCTTAAAGGGATCAGCGCTTTAAGAGGCTGCAGGCTGCAGTCTCTTAAAGTGATCAGTACTCCCTCCCTTTAAGGCTGCAGCCTGCAGCCTAAAGTCAGGGACAAGTCGATTTTGAGCAGATTCATTCAACCGTCATCATTTTCCCCGTGCGCCTATCGGCCCATTCATGACGCGGCCCATCGGGAAAACTCCCGAATCTCCCGATGGCCACTCCGCCCTTGCAAGAAGAAAAGTGATGCAAAGATTGTTTCACTCTTATACAGCGACCCAACAAAACAAGATTCCTGTGAAATGCAGTGTGAATGATTATTGCTGAAGAACAGCTGAAATTAGCACAAAATAATAATAATAATAAATAAATAAATAAATAAATAAATAATGCTGAAATGTAGCTGAAATGGAAGAACAAGCCAAAATTAGCAGAAGAAAGCAGAAACAACACATATTTGCTGAATTTGGTTCAAATAAGCAGAAATTAGCACAAAAGTTAGGAGGATAGCTAAAAAAAAAAATCTGAAATCAGCCCCCCAAAATAGCTGAAAATAGCTGAAAAGACAATAAGAAGCATCTACCAGAAGTAAGTGGAAGGAGCTAAAAGTAGGAAAAAATGTGGAATTAGCTGGAAAAGCTAAATTTAGCACAAAAACCGCTAAATATGAGCTGAAATAGCATAAAAAGTTGAAAACTAGCAGAAATAAGCTGGGATGAGCATAACAAGTTGAAATTAGCAGACATAACTTAATTAGGTAGAAAACACAAAAAACTTGAAGTAAACTGAAAATAGCTGAAATTAACAAAAAGAAAACGTGTTGAAATGTAAAAATTAGCAGAATAAAGCAGAAACAACACATATTTGATTATTAAATAAGCAGAAATTTGCACAAAAATTAGGAAGATAGCTAAAAAAGGCTGAAATTACCCCCCCCCCTCAATTTTTTGTTGTTGCTGAAAATAGCTGAAAAGGTAAAAAGAAGCTTAGACTAAAAGTAGCTAAAATTAGCTTAAAAATTTAGAATTAGCTGGAAAAGTTAAATTTAGCACAACACAGCTAAATAGTACAGCTGAAATAACATAAAAAGGTTGAAACTAACAGAAATATGCTGAAACGAGCATAACAAATTGAAATTAGCAGAAATAACTTAATTAGAACATAGCAGCAATTACCACAAATAATTGAATTCAACTGAAAACAGCTGAAATTAGCAAAAAATGTTAAAAAGAAAGCTGAAAAGGGAGAACAAGCTTAAATTAGCAGAAGTAGAAAGAACATGTTTGCTGAAAGAAACAGAAATGAGCACAAAGTGGACATTATCTCAAAAAAGATAAGACTAACAAAGAGCAACTGAAAAGTAACTAAAAAAGCAGAAAGAAGCTTAAAGCTAGGGTATGCGATTTCTAGACCACTCTGGGACAAATATTTTCAGCGCAGAAAAGCATTCTGCTACCTCCCCCTCAGAGCTATATATGGCTCAGAGGGGGAGCCAGACAGTCCGTGCTTCTGCTGAACTTGAGTTCTGCTCCGCCCCCTGCTGTGTGTCTGCTCGGAGCGCTTCGATATTCTGTGATTATATGTTAAAAAAAACTTTAAAAAATATAATAAAACCATAGAGCACTTGTCCAACAACACAAAACCCAGCAGAAATCATCAGAGCTTCATGAAGCAACGTTGGACATTCGCTCGTGATTTCCTCATGTCTGTCAGCGCAGGTTTGGAATGTCTGGAATGCTCCGCCCCCACTACATGTCCTGTCTCTGCGCTGCGAAGTTCTGTGTTTATATGATAATATAACTGTTTAAAAAATATAATAAAACCATGAATCACTCGTCCAACAACACAAAAAGACCCTGTAATCAGCAGAGCATCACCAGCCAATTTGGACATGATTTAATTCGCTCGTGAGTCGTGACAAATCCATTTCCTCATTCCTGTGAGTGGAGGATGAAGCGATCACTTGACTTTTGGCAAAAAAACTAAATAAAAGTCCAGCTCTGGGATGAAGAAGGGATATTTAATACATTTTGTGTCACATAAAAAACAGTCCTGCATCGCTTTGCAATCCTTTGAATGAGAACGAGCTGCGGCTGGGACAGGCGGGGGCGTGGGTTGGGGCGTGACAAACAACTCTGTTTTTATTGGCTGGTCATTGTCCGGGTCACTCTGTGTTTTCAGTGTTTTTATAAATGCTGATAGAGAAGCAAGGGGACTATAGTTTTTTTCAGAGATTACTTTGTCTAACATCAGTCTGTCAGTAGATCGTGACAGAGTGAAGAAATATGTAAAAATATATTGTTTGAAAAGTTATAGACTACATTACAATGTTACATACCCCACCTTTAAATTAGCAGAAGGAAGCGGAGAGAGCACATTTTTGCTGAATTAGGCAGATTTTTTTAAAGAGTGCAAAAAATGTGGAATTAGCTGAAAAGGTTAAAATTAGCATCAAAACAGCTAAACAGTAGCTGAAATAGCAGAAAAAGCTGAAGAGTTTAAATTTGCACAAAGAAGCTGAAGCAGAACAAAATGTGAAAGGAGCAGTAAAAGGTTGTAAACCGATCTAAAGATTTGAGTGAAATGGGTTCATTTTCTATGAGGAAAAAAAAATTATATAAAAAGTTAAATAGCTGAACGTTTTACTGAAATTTTTACACTTTTCAAATATTTCACCTTATTTGGATTTTTCTTCAACTTCCTACAAAAATAACCTGCTTCAACAAACCATTTCTGTTTTAGCTTTTTATTCAACTTTTAGCTCCTATAATTCTGACAATTTTAGCTTAATTTTACTCTATCGTGTATCTTCTTTTAGCTATTGTTCTGCTGACAGTGACAGTACTGTCGAGCTAAAACAGTTGCTAAGGCTTTCCAGTTTCTGCAATCCGCTTTTGACATCATCCAGTCAGATTTGTTCCGTCTCAAACTTGTCCTAAATGCTGATAAAACCAAAGGGATGCTTTTTTTCAAAAAGGAACTCGGTCCCAGCAGATCTTCCTCTGATTTTATCCTCAAATGGTGTCCTTATTGAGTTTGTTGTAAATATTTGGGTATCTTGGTCGATTTGCATCTATCTTTTAAACTCCACGTGGAAAACCTAGTAAAGAAATTGAAAGTTAAACTGGGTTTGAGAATGAACTTTCTTGTCTTAAACTGGGTTTCTTTTTCAGAAACAAACAGATCATGTCTAACACTGAATGCTATGATGCCTTGTAACTGTGACTTTCCTTCCCTCCATTGATTACGGTGACATTTCAGGGTGCTCATTAGGTAGATCGCGATCTACTGGTAAATCTCTGAGGTAGTACTGGTAGATCGCAGTGTGAAATTAAAACAAATATTTGTCAGCCTATCAAACATCCTGTCACTTGATTGACATACAGGGCAGCCATTCACAGCCCTCATCTACCGTACATGAATGCTCCTACAAGCACCCTGCAGATGTTGGATGTTGTCTATCATGGTGCACTAAGATTCATAACTGGCTGCGATTATCATACCCACCACTGCACCCTGTATTCACTGGTTAACTGGACATCAATAACCTCACACAGACTCTTCCACTGGTACATTTTCATCTTTAAATCACTTCTTGGTCTGCTGCCTTCATTTATCTCCTCCTACATGTCTCTACGTGAGTGCAGCTACAGCGTGCGTGCGCTCTCAGGACACGATTACCTGCAGTGTTCCGTCAGTGAGGACTGAATTTGGCAAAAGGTCCTTCTTCTACTCCGTTCCTGCTTCCTGGAATATCTTACAAAAACACTTAAAGCTCTCGGCCTTGACCTCTCTAAATGGCTTTAAGAATCTGTTGGAATCCTGGCAAAAACCAATGCAGACATGTTCCTGTTTTTGATTGTATACATCTGCCTTATAATCTATCTGTTTTGTTACGATGATATCTTTCTTTAAACTTGTTTTAAAAAATCTGTATTTCTCTCTTATGTTTGTCTATTGTTGATTGTTCAAGGAAAATCTACTGTTGCCATCATTATTTTGTATGTAGCCAGGTCTCTTGTAAATGAGTCCTCGAGGCTCAATGAGATTAACCTGCCTAAATACAGGTTGAATGAAAAAAAATAACAGTGATGAGTTCATAAATCTCTCAAAAAGTTAATCTTGACGCTTCATAAAAATCTGTTTCTAAATGTTTAATGTTTTAGTGTTGTTACATTTTAAAAACTCAATGTTTTCAGCTGAGCTGATTATTTAGAATGCTACAGTAAATCTTGATTTAAATAATGCAAATTCTGTATTATTCTTGTTAAATAGCTTTTTTTTTAAACGCATTTAAAGGTTTGAGCTTTTTTTAATCAAAACTACCGAAACTGACTTTTAGGAAATGTTGGGTCTTATTAACTCTGTCAACATCACTCATGTTTTAGTGAGCAAAATAATAACCAAAACACATACATGAAATATAATTTATTTCTGCTAATAACTGCTTTATTACACAGTAATATTCCATCACGAGCAGAACAACCCATTCTCAGAGAGAGGAAAATAAAACCGCTCAGATAATGCAGTTTCTGCTGGAGCATTAATAAACACGTAAATCTCTTTCTTTGATTAATTTAATAAAAAGTGAATTCCAGTGAATTGAAATAATAAAAACACCCTAAAAACAATTTGTTCGAGTAAACCAGTACAAAACACGGATGACATCACGTGCCAAAAGAAGCAGCTTGTTGAACGATCAGCGTCAGAGTTCATGGAAACCAGCAGAGGTCCAGAAGAACCCCAACGGTTCTGGTTGGGACAGCATGGATCCACAGCAGCCTTCTAACAGGGGCGGGCACTCACGCAGGTCAGGCCTGAGGTAATCAAAACAAGCAGCGACCCACAGAGAGA
>JBBPBX010000622.1:36968-86965 GCA_038048925.1 Garcialebias charrua
ATATATTATGCATATTGTTCTGTCCACTGATTTCTAGGCGTTCTTCTACTGGAGGACAGCCTTTCTCCTCTTCTGCTTCTTTACTGACCTGCTGTTGCACCATGCTGCACACCTGGAATCACTTCCTCCTCATCAGTGGACTGCATATAAAAGCTACAGTGATCCAGTGCCACATCCCTTTTTTCCTTGTGCATTTCCTATTCCCTCTGAGCAGTGTTGTGTTGTGTTGTGTTGTGTTGTGGTCGACTCTGAATTTAACTCTGTCTGTACAAAGTATTCTGGGGAGTGGTGGCGCAGAGGTTAGAGACAAATGGGCCTGTGATCGGAAGATCGCCGGTTCAAGCCCCAGTACTGACAACATCAAAAAATGTGGGTGGAAAAAGGTGAAACACCCACACCTGCCTCCACCCTCATTCGCCCCACTCTGGGCCCCTGAGCAAGACTCTTAACCCCACTATCTGCTCCCTAAACAGGTCTCTCTTGAAAATGAGTTCTCGTGGCTCAGTGAGACTACCTGGATAAATAAAGGGTAAATGAAAAAAAAATTCTAGCAACTCTGAGACTCTGTGAACTTTGATATTTAAGAGCTTTGCTTAGATGGGAAGTAAAGTAGGGGTTCCCCACCATTTTATTTTAACTAACTTCTCTCATGTTTTGTGGCCAGCCAGGAAGCTTAGGAATTGTAGTTTTGTTTTGGCAGATAAGAGGTGATTTTGTTTTATAGCCAGGAGTGTTCTTGTTGTTTTGGCCTTGGAGACCCTGAAGTACTTTGCCTCTCTTCTGTCTGCAACGCCCAGAACTAATAGATGAATAAATCATTGTAATGCCAAATGTTGCTGTTTGAGTTCTTACCTTATGTTTAGTTAATAATTTGTGTTGCACCCTGTGCCTGGACTCAGTCCAAGGGTTACAACTAATAGTTTTACTCTTTGAGGAAAAGTAGCTTTAGCACTTTAATTTAACTTAAAAAACTGAACTTCCTTTATTTAGTGAAGACCCCTAATGACAGTTAATGAAGCCAAGCTAAGGTATACTGTACTTGTACATTTTCTGTAATCTTTCATTTTGACGTAGAATGAGCAACAGAATATTTTATCAAAGTTTTTGGAAAACAAAACCTGCAGCTAAGGAAGATGTCTGGTGTCTAACGTAATGTATTGAATTAAACTCAGCCCCGCTGGGATCAAGTTTTTGTTGTTGTTGTAATTTTAGCCCATCTGAGTTTGACACCCCTATGGTCGAGTATTTATAACTCTCAGCTACTACCAGACCAAATATTCGCTCAATATGTGTCAAACATCAGTAGTTCAGTTCAGCGATGATCTGGTTCGAGTCCTTCAGTTTGGCTCTTCAGTAGTAACCTTTGTGATAATCCAGACCAGGACCCAGGGCTGGCCCAAGGCATAAGCAAACTAAGCAGCTGCTCAGGGCCCCGGGGCCACTAGGGGGCCCCCTAAGTGAAATTTATTTATTTATTTTTTGTAATGATGTTTATGATTCTACACACAATTTCATTATAAAGTTGTGATTTTTTTTTTAAATAATTTTTTTAATTTTTTTTTATAATAAAATGATGTGTAATGTAGGATATTGTGAACAGGGCTGTCAGAGTTGCAACGAGTTTGTTAGGTGGGTGAATGATCTGATCATCTGACTGTTGACGGCAGTAATCCACATTATTAGCAGAAATAGAGGGGCCCAAACCAAATTTCGCTTAGGGCTCCATGGAGGCTGGGTCCATCCCTGAAACCGGTCCAGCTCTCCACCACCAGCGTCTGGTTCTTTTATTCCCAGATGGAGAGGAAACTCGTTCCAACTCAAATAAATCAAGATAAATAATTTCTGTTTACCAATTCAATGTTCATCAGGCAGGAGCACGTTACAGGTTCAGCACTGAGGCGTCCGTCCAACTTGTCTTAACCTGGAAGCGGAAGAGGAGGCCCTGTGCCTCAGAACGCCCCAGCTTATTGGCCCTTGGCTCCGCCTTCACTTCCGGGAGCACAGCCTATCAGTGTATCAGTGTGTAACATTATTGGTCTTATCTGTTTCTGATGGTGAAAAATGGGTGAAAGTGCAAATTAATCTACGTAATGGAAGCCAGCAAAATAAAAAAATGACCCCTTATCAAGAGTTGACTCAGAGCAGCTGGGCAGAACTGGGCCATGACTGGTCCTTCTCTGGGCAGCCAAGACCGGGGCTCTCTCAGCATGATAAAGTAAGATAATAGACATTTGAGTCACAAGCAATGGAAAGGTTCATCTCTAAACTAAAGCCTGTTTTGACAGCCGACGATATTAAAAAAAGAACACCGAAGCTTTTAGTTTAGTTTCTGGATCATGTTGATGATGTCCCTTTTCCGAAGGTGATTACATTTGACCTCCTGTTAATGATCCCGCCCCAAACCCAGTCAGCGTTGTCGAAACATCAGCACACTTCCTGTTTGAGAACACCTTTTTGTTTGAAATGCCATCTCATCTCCCGACACGTTCCTGTTGGGAGCCCAAGTTGTCAGCCGCCACTGGCTTTTAATTGTACGGGGCCTTGTCTTTTGGTAATTATGTTGTCAGACGCAAAAAGAGTAGTGAGTGGAAATAACGCGAGTGCCAGAGCGGCTGGTATCTCTATGCAAGGCTGATCTGTCTTTATGGTGAAAGGCATCACTGTGAAAAGAGAGGAGAGGGGGAGGAAAAGCAACCTGGGGGAGCAATCGAGCACATAAAGAACGCTGTCACCTCATTTGAAATCAGGAGGAAGTGGAAAAATAAACTGTATTTACCGACAACAGTGAAGGCAACACAAACACAACGGCTCGTTTTATTCTTTGGTTTCATAACAGTATAGCTCCTCCGGATCATATTGTCGAGGAGAACTGATGGAGCTGGTTTTAATTAGCTACTTAAATTATCAAGGGTTTTGTTTATCTGCTGCTCTCCAATCTTTGAGTTTTCACTTTAATGGTAATTCATCCCAGTGGGTAGAAAGGTCTGAGAATGGATCTGCTGTTGGGCGTTTCAGCGAATGAGCTCCACACGATTAAATATTTATGCCTTAGACAAAGTTTGGTGTCTCCGGGAATGGGGTTGCCTACCTGCAGGTGGTGCACTTAAATCAATGGCTGGTCGTTCATTGAACGATGGGAGCTGTGGTGAGGAGTCGGGAGGTCAGGAGCACAGCACCATCAAGAGGAAATGGCTTCAATTCATTAGCTTTAGCCATTAAATGAATGTTAAGATTTGTTGTTGTTTCATTTGTTGTCCATTATGTTCATTCCTGCTTGCCACCTAAACAAGAGTGTTCAGTTTATTTAAATCAATCCAATCCAAAATTGGTCGCCCAAATCAGTCGACCTATAGATAACTCACTCAATTTGACAATGTCAAGTTAAAATTTGATGAGTTTATAACTATTATTCACAACATGCACTCCAAGTGCTTCACATTGTACACAAACATTGCTTAAATCTGAGTCAATAATTATTAGAGTCAACCATGCTTGCCTGTTAGCGAAATACCCCATGAATCCATGAATGGATTGTAATGAAAGTCTCAAAGTCAAAAATGAATGTACATCTACAACTGTTTATCTTATGGGATCAATCCAATTTAAAATGGCTGCTACAAAAAAAATATATATATTATAACTTGGTCATTTTTTTTAGATATTGAGCCCAGTTTGGTGTGGTAATAGTTATGATCTTCAGTGCACATGAGTGCTTAATATTCTGCAAGATAGTTGCTTAAACCCTTATTATTACATGTTAGTGTCCCTGTTTGTCTGTTAGCAAAATATGTCATGAACCTCTGAACAGATTTAATGAAACTTTTGGAATACACTATTCACTGGATTTTAATTGATTTGGAGTCAATCAAATTTAAGAATATTTATTTTCAAGATTTGACTAAAATTGCCATAAAGCCATGTTTTCTTTGATTTAAACATTCTAAGCTTAAATTGTTACCATGGAAGACAGCTAGTTAGTCTTTAAATAGATATACTTTTTAAAGTAAAGTATTTTCGAAATGCTAAGATCTGGGGGAAAATGGGTGCAAAATGAAAGTTAGATTAATTTTAAAGTCTTTCCTATTGATACCAGATCTGCTCGGATCCAGTATTTCTCATGTGTGTTTCTCCAAATTGGTGGGAAAAAGTAATTTGCATAAAGCTTGATTTAAAAAAACAAAAGTCAAACTGAACTAATGAATGGCACTTTAAAGGAGTTAAGTAAGCAAAAATGTTCAACCCCAGACACAGTGGTGATTTTAGCCTCATTTTGGGGGGTACTCAAGCACCAGTGTTGCCAGATGGATGCAAGGTTTTCCAGACCAAAAATATTTTTAAAAACTTCCACATCACACAAATCCACCCAGTCAATATATTTTTTTACAGTATATTTACTGTTTGAACATGAACGCACATCAGTACAAACTAAGATAATTTAACAATATGTGGCAAAACGCAACAAACCAACAAAAATCTTCCCACAGTTCCCAGCAAAATCGGAAGGAAAACTTACTTGCCCAATCTGGCAATACTGTGCACCCCTGAAAAATAGTTTGAAAAATAAAATAAAATTGTGGGTTTCTGGGTTTGCGATTACTTTTATGATTCAATGCAACAAAAACTAATTTAAAAGATAACAGATCATTGTAATAGTTACATAATGACTTGATTTGTTGAATGTCCAGCTCCTGAGCTGCTGTCATTCAGTAACCGTAGCCCCCTGAGCAGTTTAGCTGAATAACCCATTAGAGGGTGGAATACATTTTATTTCACTTGCAAAACCTAAACTGAGTCTGGAAAAATGTAAAATATTGATAAATCCCTGCAGTCTTTATAATGTGTAATGTAAAGCAGAGCGCTACGCTAGTATCTTAGCTAGCATGTCTGGGGGTGGGGGGCTAAGCACCCCCAAAGGGCAGATTCTAGAATCGCCCCTGCCCAGACATCATTTAACACCATCTTTGATTAGAGCAGCTTTTTTAATAAGGCATGAAAAATATAAACTTCCTGCCCTTTTTTTTATTACCGGTATTACAATTCTATTGGGAAGATTTTTACAAGATTTAATAACTATTTCTCCTTTTTATTTTACAAACTGCAGGACTGTTTTATCAGCGTGAAACAACCCTTTGCTGCAAGATTACGAGGCCGGTGTGTCCCGCCTCAGCACTGAAGTGTGTCGTCTCAGAGACTTGGCGAGGGATGACACGAGGGACTCTGTTTACTGTGTGCAACGTGATCAACAGGGGCCCCGGTTCTCAAGCAAAATGTCAGGCTCGGTGTTCTTTTGAGCGCTGGGGAGTATCAACGGGGAAAGACAAATAAATCCAAACGATCCCACTGGGTGGCCTCGTTCCCTTTATTCAAAAATATTCAGCGTGCATGCACGCCTTCATGGAAGCTTGCAAATCCCCCTCGCCCATGGCAAGAGTATATCCATGCAGATGAGGAATGCAGCTCTGATGGTGATGTCTAGGAGAATAGTCATCGCCGCTGGCCCCCCCAGAACACAAACACAATTCAACCAGGGACAGCAGAGGACAAAAGATCACAAACAAAGTCACAAACTCAGACGGAAGCTGCAGAACGGTTCAGAATAACTAGCAGGGGCTGACCTGTTTGAATCCACAATGCTGTGCTCAAGGCAGGGTCGCTACAACCACTGTTTTTACTGGGGGGCTTTGTTTGTGATTATTGCTGCGAACTGACGGGTGCAGATGAGAAACCTCCCCCCACAAAATCTCGATGCCAAGGATTAAAGGATCAGAAGTTGATGGAAAATAAAAGAGATGTCTAAAAGGGGAGGAAAATGTTGTGGGGACTGAAGTGAGAAGGAAACAGATATATTAGAATAAATGGACAGACTGGGATCAAAGAGAGAGAAAACCAGAATGACTCATCTGAGGCACAGCTTTTATACACTCTGGATTATTGAACAAAGTCTCCACACAGAGGGATTAAAATTAATCCACAAGATGTCCAAAGAATGGTGCTTAGTTTTATCATTTCAAGTGCATGCAATTTTTAATAATAAAAAAAAAAAAATTGTGAAAGGAGCTTTTTTCTTTTGTTGTGTTGCCATTTTTCTTCCAAGTTCATGCGTTGAAGGAAGAGAAATTAAATCCGGAAGAGAGAAATCAGGAGTTCGGCTTTGATTCACTGCTGCCATTAAAAATCAATTAGGATGATCAGATGAAGCCGGTGTCATATTTTCAGCTTGAAGAGATGGAAAACGTAGATGCAGAACAAGCAACGTGTCAATTTTTATTTTATTTTATTTTTTCAAAATTTGTTTGGAAAGATTCCAAACTAAACCAAAAATCATCAATAGTTGTACGTTCCTTCTGATTAAACACGAGTTTTAAATTTCAACTCAACGCAAGTTTCCATTTAAATGCGAGCTGGCTAATTGAGATAATCAGAAGGTGCGGTGTGAAGCGTCCTGGCACAAATGCAGAAGAGAACAAAACAAGAAGTAATGAGACAAATGAGTGAGAAGAAAAAGATCTGAACTTAAGAGAGCCGACACAGGAGCTGCGCGTGAATACAAAGCGGTCGTATCGTCGCCATCTTCTTGCATTCCTGATTGAGATGCGCTCCTCCAGATGCACGACTTGTCTAGGCGTTCAGAAAGTTGTCATAATTCTGCGAGTTGTTTGCGCTTTGATGAAGGGCTTAAGCTTTGAAATGCAAAAGCGCCGGAGTTTAATTGTGTAATCCCGTCTTTGTAAGCAGGAGGATGCTGCAGGATAACCAGCGACAGATCCGATCTAACAAGGCACTTTGCTCCTCGGTACATAGCTTTGAGAGGATTGACGGGGGAGAAAGAAGTAAGGTTTTTACAAGGGGGGGATTTGGATCTGCTCGGCTTTGTGGCTGCTCCACAGTCACAAAGATACACACAACAAAAAGAGTCCAGATCAAACTGAACTCCCACCCTTTTTTTTTTTCTTCAGTTTTCTTAAAAAATGTCCATGTATTAATGTGAAATGCACATGCCATGCCACTGGGTGGCGATAACATAAATTTTAAAACAACATTAATCATGAAGAAAATAAATACATTGTGTTGCTCTATAAGTTGTAGGCATGCTAATTTATGCAAAAAACTGTGACTTATAGAGCAAAAATTACGGTAGGCAGAAGTCTTTTTTCATTCATTCAACCTTTATTTAAACAAATAAGTCACATTGAGCCTCGGAGACTCATTTACAAGTGAGATCTGTTGGACAGACAACAAAAGTGGTGAAAAATAACACATAGGGTTTGGAGACAACCCTCCAATGATGCTGAAATGATGACAGAATGTTTATTCAGCTGTGCTCCTCTGAAAAGTCTGTGGAATTCCTCAGCAGCAGGTTTGGGAGGGGGATGAGAGCATCTGGTTTACAAAAATTCTCAGGCGTGTTGAGAGAAGACGGCCTATCAAGGCCAGTCGGGGAGCCGAATGTCAGATAAACACGATTGTTTTGGGAACAGGAATAACTTTAATGGCATCTACCTTCAGCCTGTGTTGGTCCACTCGCTTCCAACATGTCCACATGTCTGTATATAGATTATTTAATTATGAAATATATAGATATATAGATTATTTAATTATGAGATATATAGATTATTTAATTATGAGATATATAGGTATATAGATTATTTAATTATGAGATATATAGATATATAGATTATTTAATTATGAGATATATAGATTATTAAATTATGAGATATATAGGTATATAGATTATTTAATTATGAGATATATAGATATATAGATGAGTTAATTATGAGTAATGTTATCTGATTGTTGATGTGTTTCTACCCTGGGGCACAAAAGTCTTTGCCCATAGACTCTCGTTAAAAGTTGTACATGTACAAAGTAAAGTAGCTCCTTTTCAATACAAGAGAGAGGACCATTCTGAGGCGCACTTCTCCTGCGCCCAGAACTGAATCTCAGCTGGCCAAGAAATGCTGCACACTGGGCCCAGGTGATCTTCAGAGGTGAGTTACAAGCTAAATGTGTGATGTAGGTCTTTTACAGTGTTTTTAATCATAGTGCTGTATTGTGGAAAAAGTGGGAAGCACACCTTTGAAGCCCTATAATATAATGGTCTACTCTTTTTAATATGTGCTATGTGAATTTGCAGTGTTACTATTAAATTAACACATATACTCATAAAATAATAGTTTTTTAAATATTAAATAATTATTTATTTAGTACTTTGGCGTTATAGCCCACCCTGGAGAAAACTCCAACAGCCGCCACTGTTGCATATTTGCAATCGAAACTTTACCACTTCTTTCTAATTCATTATGTGCCGTTAGTGTCAGCCTGA
Organism: Garcialebias charrua; assembly: GCA_038048925.1. Classification (NCBI taxonomy): domain Eukaryota; kingdom Metazoa; phylum Chordata; class Actinopteri; order Cyprinodontiformes; family Rivulidae; genus Garcialebias; species Garcialebias charrua. The sequence goes on from JBBPBX010000622.1 coordinate 45,292, forward strand.
AGCAGGTTGAGGGAAGCCACAGCACTTAGCTCAGACTGGAGTTCTGTGTGACGAGCAGAAGGCCACAGTCTGAACCGAGTCCAGACCATCTGGAGTCCTGGTTGACGATGCTTTGATGTGTTGCACAGCTCTTTATTCCAGGGCCAAGAGGAAAAACCTCAACCCGCCTACCTAAACTTACTAAACACCCTCATAACTGTGTACACACACATGAACACACAAAGACAACTGGTCTTTACACCACTGAACTGGCCACAGGTGCAGGGTTTAGCCTGTGACTTCTGCTTGCTCCAACTTGCACACATCCATATGACGTCCTGCAGAACACGAGAGTTTCCATCTCCTGAGGTTTCTTTCTGCCACAATGGATGAAGGTGTCTGACTGAGACTGATGCAGAACTTCCAGATCTGAGCTCCTGAAAATCGGATCCCATGCCTAAGAAAGATATTAAAAAATGAGGTGATTTTTTATTTTTTCACCATATTCTCAAACAAGCCCGTGGCTTTATGTTGGAAAGAGTTTTCTCCCAGCAGCGGAGCACTGAAACTTCCCAGTCCAAGTCACTTTAATTACTCACAGCACCAGAAATGTTTACCTATGTGCTCACAATTAGGTGAATTTCGAAAATATCATTATGAGTAATCTCATGTTATTATGAGAGCTCGCAAAAAATGTGTTCGTGCTTGGAGTATGTGCTGAGGAATACTCTCGGGTACTACCATATCAAACCTTAGCTCAACACCAGAACGTTTTTCCGAGTTGGCTAAGGTTGATTTTCTTGCAACAGCCACCGTGAATGAGGTTGACCCCAAATATGAATCAGTATGCATCCAATAATTAATCACTGAAAGTTTCCCAGAAAAATCTGTCAAGCTATTCATGAAATATGTTGCTAACAGACAGACAAGGTTAAATAACAGTGGCTATATTTTTCAAAGACTTGCACTGGTGGATGCTCAGCTACTGCAACACAATATCAATGTCAAAGTCAACTTTATTGTCAGAACTGTAATATGTACAGGACATACACAGGATTGAAATTGCATTTCTCTCTCAATATGTAGTTCAAATTGTAAAGTAACCTGAGTTATAGACACTTTTGTGTTTTTCTCATACGTATTGGCTGTGGTGGCCATCTTGAATCTGCTGCATTCCTAGAGTTATTTGGTTGTAGATGTTTATCCAGTGATTAATTTTTGATGGTTTTAATCAAATGTGTTCAGTGGTTTGAGATATTTCGCTAACAGAGTTGACAAAATTTTAATTGCCAAGTTTTAAATGCTTATCAAGGACGGCCATCTTGAATTAAGTTGACTCCAAAAAGTAATCCATTGTAGATGTCTCCCTCTTTTTGTTCTTCGGCTGTGGACAAAGTTTAAACCATTCACTCAGCTATAAACTATTCTATATCTGACTCTGTCAGAAAGCCGTAGGGCACGAATTCAAAGATTTTCAGTGAAAAGCATTTAACTAAACTCCGCTTAAGCACCCCGAGCAATTTCACATTTTAAAGTAAATTGAGTTTAATAATTAGTTTTTGACTTTGTGTCCTTTTTATGGTTGACATTTTTTCCCCCATCATACAAAAAAATCTCCTTAAATTCTAATATTTTGACACTATCAGGTATTTGTGCTTTGTTTTAAGTTTTGGAACGAGGTGTAATTCTACGCACGTCTCATGCTCGAGGATAGCTTCAAAACGACTACAGATATACCGAGCTGGAACCAGGGCCGCCTTTTCATGCAACGATTCCTGAAAGCAAAGCAAAAGACGGAAAGGCCTTATTATTCGTTATCCCTTGGCCAGCATATTGGAATTTCCTGGCTCACATACATTGCACAAATGTGCCTCATGAAAAAGAAATTAATAGCATTCATAAGTGCCAAAGCTTTTTCATTACCTTGTTGAACATGCACAACTCCTAGCTCGGAGTGGCGAGGCGCCTCCGGCTGGCGTCGTGACAGCTCCCTTCTCTGGAGTGTGTTAACTCTGACACGTCTCAGATAAAGCCCAGCGAGCGTGTGCCCATTGCTGCACAAGCAGCTGATGAGAACTGGAAACCACAAGTTCAATTTGCGAAGCGGTCGTGACGGACGGCCGTTCCATGCCTCTCGGTGTGATTTCAGGAGCCTGCCGACAAACTCTCAACACAAAGTAATTATTCAGAAAAATTAGCAAAATAATCCATCTGTCTGGTATTCAGGCATCTGTTGGCTTGAAGTTGTTTGATACCTCATATTTACATTGGCAGCAATCTCAATAAGGAGTCATTTTTATGAATTACCATAATTTCCGGACTATTGAGCGCACCCGAATATGAGTTGTATCCACTAAATACATTTTTTTTAACCATTTTGTTCATGCTTGTGTATAAGCCGCACATGTCTACGTTGTAACGTGACATATTTACTCAGAAAGATTTGTTAAACTTTTTTAATTAAATGCATACCGGTAACATACACAAATGCGTACAGTAAAAGTGTTATTTTCTGAATGGTGCCTGTAACACAGCTGGTTAAAAAGTTAAAATATAATAGCTTACCAGGAAGTCATTGATCGCTATCTTCATCTTCCTACTGCACAAGCTTGTGCTATATCTTCCTGCTCCAATTTCAGGATCCATTGGCAGTAGTGGGCAGATCTATCAAAAAATCGATATCAATACCAATAGTTGTATCAATATTGATCAATACCAGTGTACTGTAATGAGATCAATACTTGAGCTTCAGTTTCTCTCCTGTATGCACTGCTGCGGTTTCATCAAAGATGCGAGCCGACTGTCGGTGTAAGTGCCGCCCCTGTCACAGCGCAGAGCAGACAACTTTGCTCCGCCCCCTATCCACAGTGTTTTGATTTGTGACTCAGCCGCACCAGACAAGCAAGCAGGCCCGACCGAGCAGCAGCATACATGCATAAGCAGTGCCGAGACCAAGCACAGAAATGACGAGTGTGGCTATAGTTTCAGATGGAAAATGAAACATCATCAAGCTGTTTAATTTGTAAAAAGGCTGTAAGATACAGTGGTAATACAATAAATTCATACAAGCACAAGAAAAATCATGTGGAAGAATGATCCAAAGGAAAAAAATCACAAAACACTTAAACTAGGGGTGCACCGATTGCAGATTTCTGGCCGATCACCGATCTCTAAAAAGTCTGACCTGCCGATTCCGATTTTGGCCGATACCGATTTTTGTTTTATAAGCAACACTGTCTGGAGTTATAAGGTCACAATGCACCTTCAATTTTCTAATATTATTTTGCTGAAAAACATGCCCTTGAACAATATCCTAGAAACAATAAACATTTTAACTGGCCATGAGGTAGTGTTCTGAAATATGAATGAAGTTCAGACAATTGTTGTTAAAACCAAAAACATCTGTAAAATCGATTTCTCAAGCAAGTATTGGCCAATTTTAGATTTTCCAAAATTAAGGAAATCAGCACCCCTAACTTAAACATTATCAAAATTCACTGTAATTTATTAAAAGGTATTGTATCGTATCAGTATTGGCCAGTGCTGGGCAGCGCTAATCCAAAAATTAGTTCCGCTATTTTCTAAAGCACTTATTAATTAATTAATTTAGGTCCGCAATTTCAAAAGCGCTTATGTATTAGCAACGCTAGCGGACGCTAAATGCTAATGCGCTAACGTGCAAATGGCAAACTACTTTTTTAATCCAGCAGATTTGACCATTTCGTGAAACTGTCAAGCTCAGAAAAACCTTGTGCTATAAAGTCAGCTAAGAAATATATTTTTTCTCAGCAAAGAAATAATTGTTTTTACCGTGTTTTGTTGTAAAGTCCTTTGCTTCTGTGGTCGCCGCCATTTTGAACAGGGCAAATGAGGCGCTGACGCGTCGCGTAGGCCGCTGAGAAACATCCATAAGTTCACCCTCCATGTTAAAAACTCTTCGTCTGACTCTTCGAAAACAAGCAATAAGGCTGCAGAGTAACACACTGGCTGCTAACTGCTATAGAGAGAGCGCTCTCTCTAGCCAAGAGACTGAGGGGGACGCTTTTTTGTCACGGACCACATCCGGCGCTGACAGGATATGGTCTGTGAGCAGTCGTCCGGTTGATTTAAGAGCCCGTAAATAAGTTTTTTTGTTTTTACTGATAGATAATTAGTTATTAGCGGTACTGCATTTTAAATAAAAATAGCGCAAATCCGCTTATGAATTATAAAAGTTAGTCAATCCGCTATAACGCTGACAAATTGTTTAGGTCCGCTATAAGCGGATTGGCGCTTTAGCGCTCCCTGGCGGTCTGGCGCCCACCTTTGGTATTGGCGATACTGGAACTGTATTTACTTTGTATCTGATTTATACCAAATTTTGCGGTATTGCACACCACTAATTGGCAGCGGAGCAAAAGTTGATCTGTGCATTTAAGGGAATCCCCCCCTCCCTGTTCTCTCCTCCACTCCCCATTTCATTGGTCCACTGTGACATGTTTGGTAATGTAATTGGTTCAATTTTTACCTTATTTATACAGGTAGTCTCATTGAGCCAAAAGGACCCACCCACCAAGAGAGACATGCATTGGACAGCTATGTGAGAACCTCGGTGTGATGATGCTAAATGTTTTGGCGGTATTAAGCTCGTTAGCCCAACAACAACAACAAAAATCCATAAATTAGCCACAGCATTGTGTAAGCCGCAGTGTTTACAGCCTGTGAAAAAAAAGTAGTGGCTTAGTCTGGAAATTATGGTAATTTTTACAGCAGTTGATGGTAAACCTGGAAATAGTCACTTTTCAGCGCTGCTTTACTTTTGCATAACGACTTCTTTTAAAAAGCTTCAGCATGAATTGATCTGCCTGAGACTTTTTTTAAAAACTTTGTTAGCAAAAATTCCGACGTTGCATTTAGTGGGTTGATAAGCTGAAACATCAATTTATTGAATTTAAATTATCAATCAATAAGAAAAAATGGATATCTGAAAGGAACCCCGAAGCTGAAGACAGAACAGAACCAGCATCCAATGCACACAAACAGGATTTTGTTCTGAATGCAAAATAAATGCCTCAGATAATTTGTTTTCATGTGCTGAGTCTTATGAATTCAGTTTAATTCCTCGCTGTTGTATATTTAAATAATATTTTTTCCAATATGTTTAGCTGTTTAAGTGTGTGCGAGTCGCAGGGCTTAAGCTCTTCAGCCTTTATCCTGGTTTAACCAAAAAAAATAAATGGTAGCACCCATAAAACTGATCTTGTGGCTTCAATTTTGAATGACTGGAGGTGGAGACATTTCCTCCATCGTTTTAATGTTGATGATTTAAAATAAGATTAATAGCACAATCGGTGTCTGCACTGTAATGTGACATTTTAGGCCTGATTTGTTTTAATTAAGCCATTAATCACATTTGGATCAGTCTGTTTCACCAACTTTGGCATTTTAATACAAACCGTCTTGTGTGTTCTTTGTGTTATTTGGCACCTGGTTTGTTTTGACATTACTGCCATCTAGAGGACTGGAGCATGAACCGGTTCATAAACACACTGCAGCACCACTTCTCTTCTAATCGTGTTAAAGAGCAGCAGGTTGGAACGGGATTAGGAGCACCCAGGAGAGGCTGAATCGTGTGCTGCTCTGTTGACGGTGTTTAGGAAAGAGCTGAAAGTTGTTTAAAGGTTAATCAAGGCCTGTCTGATAAAGGAAGAGATGCAGCTCAACTATAGTTTGATAAGCTGTAACTAATGAGGAGTCAGTGTGAAAAGTTGTGAGGTGATCTCTATTGTTTAAGTCAAATATTTGTAAGGAAGTGTGATGCCGCGGTAATGAGACAGCTGGGCTGTTTGTGTGTCACAGATCTGTCCTCTGCAGTGACTCTCCTGAGCAGGAAATTGAGCTGAAATTTGCTCTAGAAGCTGAAAGTGATTTAACACATACAGTACTCCTAACTGAACACATTAAATCTTACGTTATGATCAAAGTTTGACCAAAGCAGCTACAACTCGATCACTAAAAGATCTAAAACCAGTTGCCCAATACCAGCTTCAAACACTCATGCTTGTAAAAACGTGTACCGTACTTGAAAAAAAACACTTTGGTTTTTCAGATCAGTTTTATGCTTGTTGATGTCGTTTCCTTTTCCAGTGCTATTCAACTGGCTGTCCCGGGTTTCAAATCAGGCCCATGTGGGAGCTCAGTTCGGCCCACCAAAGGGTTATTTTTTAAATAAACCCAGATTTTAAACTGTAAGACTAAATTAATGACAGCAGCGGCTGGATGTATGACCCATGAGCTCTTGGCTAATTTCAGTAACTGTGCCCCCTGCCCCCCAAGCAATTTAGTTGAATAGCCCTGATTTAGAGATTATAATTTAAATTCAACTCAAAAATACTTTATTAATCCCAAAGGGAAATTAAGTGTTGTTGTAGCTCATCGTCCTGGTTTCATTCAGGAATTGTTAGATGCTGATAGCTGTGAGCAGCAGGAAGAATCTCCTGCAGCGAATCCAAAGATTCTGGCCACAGATACCGATCCGTCCACCTGGATCCAGCTTGCTGTCAGATCCGGTGGTCCTCTCTGTCCTCCTGGGCAGCAGGACTGCCTAACTCCTTGTCGCCATGGACAGACAGCTGAAGGTGCTGGGGTGTGATCCCGGTCCTCCCTTTGCCACGAGCCGAGTTTCCCACCAGCTCCAGGATCTTGGCGCTCAGGTGCTCCAACACTGCTGCCAGGTTGACGGGAATTCGTCCACGGCGCCTCCTTTTTAACTCCTTTGAGATTTTGGGGCTGTAGCTGGGGTATTTGAGCTTTTGAGATGTTAATCAGCTGCTCCTGTTTGTTTTTTTTAAACACCTTTTTGTCATGGTTATGCATCATTACAAATGGTCAAAAGTAAAAAAAAAAAAAAAAAAAGTTTCAGTAAAAATCCTTCCAGCTGCACAACATCTGATACTAGAGGAAATAATCATTTTTTAAAAAAAAAGTGATTTTACATCCAGGAAAAAAGAAAGAAAAAAGAGGAATTAAAGTTTTCAAAAGCAATAACTCAGAATGAAAGTAACAGAGCTGCTCCAACATGCAGCCGCCCCAAACGGCACAGTTCTAGAATTCAGGCAAATTAAGGCAAACACAGTGATGTTAAGATGGCTGACTGTCTGCTAGGTTCTTAACAAAACAAATGTTTCTAAAGCTGTGTAATATTCATTCATTCATTCATTCATTCAACCTTTTATTTTTAAAGGTTAGTCTTATTGAGCCTCGAGAGCTCATTTTCAAGAGACCTGTGTTGGGAGCAGATGGTGGAGGTCGAGGGCCTAGAGTGCTGCAACTGCAGGCAGGTGTGGGTGTTTCACCTTTTCCACACACATATTAATGTCTGTGAGGGAGTCGAACTGGCAACCTTCTAATCCGCCTTCTCTAACCTCTGCGCCACCATTCCCTAATGGAGTCCATTCCAGGGATTATTCATTCCTAATGGAACAAATGTAAAATATTTAGACATTTTCAAGCATTTTCTTCTACCTATGCCTTTTTTTTCCCACCTTGTGCCTCAAAAACAAACCGCAAATCTAACAGTGCGTGGCTCCGTGAAATGTTCTTGTTGTACATCAGATGAACGGGAGCACCTTGAAGCAAACGCAGAGGATATGAGCTGCGGGGGGAAATGTTTTTTACCCCTCTGAATGCCATCTGCCTTCACCTTCTGTGAGGCAAACGCAGACGAGAGTTACAGCTTGTACTTGGAGCGGTTCCTCCAAGGTCCATAGATGTATTCTGCTTCCTATAGGATGCATGAAAGAAAGGGGATCAGAACTTAGGTTGGCCATCTGTTGTGTGCAAATTTTCAAACATTTGGCAGCTGGAAAATAGGAGTTGCACATCTTAAAATAGACTAATCAAACTTAGGAGTTTCTATGAAATTACAGGAAATGTTGCCACCTGTCTCAATCAAGAAATCAGCTTTCTACCTTACCTTTGGTGGAGCAGCAAAGAGTATGTTGCTCTTGAACTATTTTTGATTAGATGATTTACAGTCAGCTGACCTCATTTGTTCAAACAGCAAAGCATTGATTAGGAGAAACTGACTCTTGTCCGTTTCCTTTGATCAGAACAAATATTAGGTTTGATCTATTCTCTCTTCTGACCTTCAGTTTGAGCGCAAGTGCATTTCTTTAAACTGCTTTTACACAAAACCATCCATAGCCTATTGCTTCTTGTCCATTTGAAATTAAAGGGACAGGCTTGTTTCACAAATCTGTTCAGTGGATCTTGAATTATGTTGCTAACCAACAAACAGCACTCCTAATGTTGATGGCAATGTTTTAAACCAAGAAGTTGTGCTATGCGCTTTTAGTTTCAGGATGAGCGAGGGCGTTATCCTCAGCCCGGCGAGGCTGATATTCCTAATAGCACCTACCCAGCTGTTTCCATTTGATTTGGCTGATCTGAATGACTGGCTCGTTAAACGTCGCTGTTCTTGATTCAACCAAGATCATTTCTCTGGTACCCCAAGTTTTTAGAGTTTGTTGCTCCACTTACCCGCGCTCCTTCACAGCCTCAAAGGAGGCGCACGCGTTCCTTCCCACTCTGTTTCCCTCCTGCTTTTATTTTTGCTTTCTGTCTGTGTATCGGAGCAGCTACTATTTATTTACACATTTCCCGAAATGGAAACTACTGTATTGGATCTGACCAACTGGACTTTTGTGGACATTTATTACAAATTCTTTCAACAAAGCAATGGGGTCCTGGAGAACCCTCATCTGCTCGTACGAAGTGTGCAGCTGGATCATTTCTGGGGGAGATGGGTCTACTTCTGCTATTGAATGAGGATGCTGAAATTGCCAATACAGGTAGTCCCCAACTTACGAACGAGTTCCGTTCCTACGTCCGTTCGTAACTCGAAATTGCCGTAAGTCGAAAAACACATACACACTGGCCGCCACTGGCCGCCCCATATACACGTACATGTACGGTACTGTACAGTTACCAAGCACTTCGCCTATCCTAACACAGTACCCTACATAATTATCAAAAAACACATACAGTACATTTGGAGCCATAATGAAGGAAAAAAAGAGTAAATTTCTTACTGGTAGCTGGTGAATTATTCCTCCGTCTGTTAGCATGTTAGCTCATTGCACATCCGAGCTCTGCAGCTTCCTGTAGCTTCACGCGGTCCAAACTGTTAACAGTCAGGACTGTTAGCATGTTAGCTCCATACATTTGGAGCCATAATTAAGGGAAAAAGAGTTAATCATTTACTGGGAGCTGGTGAAGCCGTTTATCCACGTGTTAGCATGTTAGCTCCGTGTCCCGGCAACATCTGAGGCCTTGAAGACGTTTCTCCGTGTGTTAGCATGTTAGCTCGTTGTCCCACCAACATCCGAGGCTGCCAGGCGGAGCATCAAGGCAAGCTCCCGGCCACAGCAGACCTCTCCGCCGCCCATCAGCTCCATGTCCCCGGTGGGGCCGGCTGATGGGACACTAGCGGCGGGATGGTCACCGGATCCCGCGGTGAGCTGGTGGTGTCGGCCGGCGTGGTGGGATGCAGCGGAGCGATCGGCGGCTGCTGCTACGGGCCTGAGACGTCCACAGAGTTCACCGAGCGTTTCCAGCTCATGTATCTGAGCGAGGCAACCTCTGATCGGAAACACGGTCCATCCAAAGCCAGCTGTCGAGGCCGGAGCTAACCGAAGCTAACTGAAAACTGCCGGACACTGCCGAAAACTGCCGGACACTGCCGAAAACTGCCGGACACTGCCGGAAATCGACGGAAACTGCGTAAATTGGCTTCTAAATAATAATAATAATAATACTTTTATTTATAAAGCCTTTTAAAACAACCACAGCTGCAACAAAGTGTTGTTCACATAAAATCAAGAACATTTAAACACATAAAATAAGATTATTCCATTTTTTATTGTTTTGTATTTTCTTAATGAGATACGTGACGTAACCCCGAAACGTTGTAAGTTGAGGACTACCTGTAAATGAATTTATAATAACAGGTTTCCTGTTTTTGGAATAGTCTGGATTCTGGTTTATCAACATGCAAAGAAGACGGCTGCAGCTAATTTGGACCTCAACAGACTGCTGTCAATGGGAAGGTCTGGTCCGTGCTGGATGACTCAAAATCAGCTGATTTACGAGTGAAACTGTAAGATGGAAGTGATTTGAACCACATGCCACCTGCGGATTTGGGACTCGTCGTCAGCATGAAAAAACAATCTTGAAGAGGCTAGTAAGCAGGGACCAGTGGAATGCACCCTAATCTGGCCATTTAGACCTTGGAAGTATCAGTACAGACTCAAAGCTGACGGAAAAAAGGTCTGCCTGAATAAATCAACAAATGTGGTTATCTGAATCTCTCCCCAGCTAGCCTTGGAATAGGCCGACTTATTAATTTCTTCTGAGAAATGTGTAAACTAAGGAAAAAGCTTTGTCTATCACCCACAGTTTTTGCAGTAAATCAGGCTCCTTTTTGAAGCCTAGATTGAAATACGTCTAGCACCATATTTCTGTGGAACAGCGCAACACCGATCGATGTAAAGAGGCCATGTTTGCTGTAGCTATGTGATTTTTTGGAACACGGACGCAGCGATTAAAATTTTGTCTCACGACACTTCAGCTTCATATACTTGAAACAGTGTCAAGTGTGATATCAACAGCAGTCACCCTAGTCTACTGACTCAAGCTTCATTCTAGCAATCAAGTCAATCAATCAATCCATTTTATTTATAAAGCACCCTTCATACTAAAAGCAGCTCAAAGTGAACTCTTCCATTGTCAAACCTCTGAATCAAAACTGAAGTCGTCTCCGCAGGCTACCTACACCGCCTGTCCACTCTCTCCTCATCAGCTCATCCTCCTTGTTACCTCCTCTGGACCCCAGGGAATCCTCAGGTGTCTTCCTGGAAACCTATAAAACAAACAAGATGTAATAACTTGTCTTCTAACAATAAAAAATCCAGGAAATTTACTTTTGAAATGACTAACCATGTCTATTTCCACCTCCCATTCATAAATGTGTGCCCATATTCCCGTCTCTCTCCCAATAATTCTGTTTCATGTACCTCTGCTTTCTGTTTGCATTTTTTTTAGCTTTGTATCTTGAAGTCTGTGTGGTTATAAATATGACAAATAGTTCACACTTCAAGTACAAGTGAGGCATGTCTCTCAGCTACTACATCAAATTTTAATTACGGTACTGTATTTTTCTTTGCATAAGTCACAGTTTTTTGAATAATTTGCATGCCCTGCAACTTGTAGGCTGAAGCGACATACTTATGGATTTTTTTTTCTTCCCATATTTATAGACCATTTTTTGGCTGAGATATGACCGTTTTCATTCATTCTGACTGGAATTTACAGGTAGTCCCCGACTTACGAGCGCTCTAACTTACGAGGTTCCGGACTTACGAGCTAGCAAATTTTTGGAAAAAACGCAAAAAATACTGAGTTTTTCTGTGTTTTTTCACCACAGTTCGTTAGCTAAACATGTGGACACACGTTTCCGATCATTTTTATGCACTCATAAGCAGTTTTTCGATGAAAAACGAGTGTTTGTAGTCGCGCTAGCAAAACCGTTCCAACTTACGAGCGAAATTCCGGACTTACGAGACACGTGGCGGCCGTTCCAAATTACGAGATTTCCGTGTTACGAGCACCTCGTTGAAACGGAACTCGCTCGTAAGTCGGGGACTACCTGTATTTTGTAGCAGTTCCACTTTCAGCCACTTGATGTAGCAGAGTAGTAATAGCAGTATGGTACGCTGTTGTATCATGCAATAGTAAACGTGGTTATAATGAATATTTAAAAAAAGTTCAAGACATAAACAACTGGACTTTATTTATTATACTTTATAGTTTTTTTCTTGAATTTTTTTAATTTTTATTTACAATATCCTAGATGAATCTTCACCAACTGTTAATGACACAATCGGCCGGCCATAGCCCCTTCATTCTACTCACTGCTTGGAACCGTCAAAACATCTGCACTGCCCTGACACAATGCAGCTAATTTGACCATTAAAGTGCGTTTATTAAGCAAATGTTCGACTGAGACACACGTTTGTTATAATTTTGAGCAAACAAATAATTGTTTAGGTGCATTTCTTGTTCATTTTCAGAGAAACAAGCTGCGTTCCTCCTGCGTTTTCTCTTCCTCTGCGCGTTCACAGAGCACCGAGGCAGCAAACTATTTTTAAAATACAGCTGATTTGACCATTAAAATGCATTTTTTTTAAGAATAGTTAAACTGAGACACATCTTTTTCTATGATTTCCACCAAACAAATAATGGCTTTTAAGTGTTAATCTTGTAAATTTTTTGTTAGCGGCCGCTATTTGACAGCTCATCAGTTTTTGGCACAACACCGGCCCACATTTCCAGCTTGTCAGCGGTGACGCATAATAAATGTGACGTACATGGCAAAGTGACATATTTATGGATTTTTCCACCTTTTTTAGACATACTGTATTTGGATTGATGCGAATTATAGGGCAGTGCTACGCGTTCAGCATAGTAACTACTGTAAACTAGGGGTGCGAATCTCTGTGTCTGGAGAATCGATTCAATTCCGATTTTTGGTGTCACGATTCGATTCAAAATCGATTTTTCGATTCCGAAACGATTTTTGATTCAGAAATAATTTTTCTGTTAAAATGGTCATAAATTTAGTTTCAGTTTTGTAACTCACAAGCTGAAAAGAATAAACAACAATGTAAACAAATGGAACATTTATTTAAAACAACAATTTTAAACTGAAATCATTAAACAACAATGTAAACAAATAGAACAGTTATTTAAAACAATAATTTTAGGTTCCTTATTGTATCAATTTTTTTGCATCGTTTGATATTTATACCAAAAATAGGAAGAAATAATACAGGAATGCATTAAATTCTGTAACTTAAATAACCAGTACAGTATTAGGTTAGCTTTTTGCTCTGTTACTTATAGAAGATTATTGTTTGAATTGATTGTTTGAACTTGTTTTGTTTTTGAAAAAAGGGGCAGATAAAATAAGATTTCTTCTTCTTTCTGCCACCTTTCATTTTATGTATCATTTCATATACTGTACTATGAGACATGGTTTCATTTTCTTTATCTTCTGGGTTTTAATGTAAAATTATTATTTATTTCTTTTTAAATCGATTTTGGGGCTTTTAAAATCGATTCTGAATCGCCAGGACTAAGAATCTAGATTATTTTAAAAAATCGTTTTTTTTTCCTGCACCCCTACTGTAAATATCCCGGAAACTGACTGAATTGTTGCCATTTTGCTGCAGCAGGGATCTTCAAGTGGGTTGACATCAAAAGTTAATCAATTGTAGATGCATGCTCACTGATTCCTCCCACAATGTTTAATTCAGAATCATCCAGTGGTTCATGAAATATTTTGATAAAAAAAATGCACATACACAGGTGGTGATGAGCGAATATGAAGCAGCCTTGATGGAGCTCAGATCAAGAATCCCTGCACAGACTGCTTTAGACACATTTAGCCTACAATAAAAAGCACTGTGATTTGTTGAGGTGCCAATGTAGATTTAATGAAGCCTTTAATCTAAATCTTTAGTGTTCGCGTTGACCTAAACATGCTATTTTTACTTCTCAGTCTTGACAACTGCTTTTTATACTAAAATAAACTATAAAGGTTATAGAAAGGTTAATAAACAAATCATATCGAACAGTTTATTAGAATGACAAAAGCCACCTTTAGACACTCCTTGGGTTTAAGTGACTTTATTCATCATAATGATGTATTCTGATTGAACACTTTCAGAAATGTCAGATGTCATCTTAAGGTCACAAAGTGTCAGATTATTTGGAAAAGGTTGGTGATCAATGTTGTGATTTTTAAAGAGCAGCCCAACTAAATGTTCCAGAAATTCAGATGGGGAAGGGTTTGTGCGATTGTAAACAAATAATAAACAGTCTTTGCAGCTAAATAGTTTTGGTACACACTTGAAAACTAAATTTAAGGTTTTAAAGTACAGTTTTCATTCACACACCATCAGAAAGCATTCTAAATGCCATATATGTGATCTTAATGCACTTTCTTTTTATTCTAACATTTACAGTAAATTGCTGATGAATGAACAAGATTAGTTCTGATTAACCCATTTAGCCCCACTGGCAACAATTGTTGCCAAAGTGTTTCACTGTCATTTTCCACTCATTAAAAAAATCTCAAATGTATTAATGCAACATTTTCCACCTATAAACTAGTAGACAACTTAGACAAAGGTTTTGATTTTAAAAAATGTTTCCAAGTGCTTCCTGTTTTATGATATCACATGCTTCCTGGGCCATCCGGCTGAAGACATGGAATATGCAAATCGTCCTGGAAAAGGGTAATTTTCATAACATTTCTTATGGTTTCCCCCCATACTTTTTTATAATCATTTAATCTTTCAAGTCTCTACTGTAACACTCTCCACAAAAATTGTACCTAGGATAAATATTTTTTTGTTCATGGGTGTCTTTTTGTAAGTGGCAACAAAAGTTGCCAATGGGCACATAGCTTGTCGCTAACTACAGGAAAACACTGTCTGCAGGATTGCACCTAATTTTCTTATTTCAAATTGTAAAATGATGTGCAATGTCTTATTTTAGTCTTCTAAGGATACTCTTCCTAGCAAAATAAATTATGTAGTCAAGGCCTGTGTGTCTAAGATTTTTATTCGCTTCCATACATCATTCTCTTGCTAGCCAACATCATTTTTTTGCTAGCCTAACATTAGCTTGTGTTTCGCTGAGGTAAAATATGTTGATGATCTAGCCATATGTAGGAAGCCACACAGATCTGGTGGAAACTGGACTTGGTCAGGGACCAAGTGTGGTTCTTGGCCTGGCAGAGAAAGCTGAAGTTCCACCTGGAGTCAAGTTTTACCATGACAACCTCTTCACAACCCTGTCCCTGGTGGATGAGATGACCCTGAGAGGCTATGGCAGCTGTGGCACGATGCGACAAGCTCAGCTCCACAAGGTTCCTTTCACAGAACCCAAGACCTTCAAGAAGACACCCAGAGGAAATGCTGAATATCTGGTTGAGGCAGAGAAGCTGATTGTAAGGTGGAATGACAACAGCATGGTCACTGTGGTGTCAAACATGGAAAGGGAGTTCATCGAAACTGAGGCAAAGAGATGGAACAAACCAAAACGGACCATGGACAAGGTCAGACAGCCCAAGTGTATCCAGGATTACAACACACACATGGGAGGAGTGCACCTGCATGACCAGTTTGTCAGCCGCTACAGAGTCAACATATGGTCCAAGAAGTGGTGGTGGCCATGCTTCAGCTGGGCCCTGAACAGTGCCATGGTGAACAGCTGGTGCTATTACAGGTACACAAGGCTGCATGTTATTTAGCAATATCACAATTGTGTTTGTGATGTTTGACATGAGGTGATCGCTAGTGCTCTTCATTTGACAAGAGCAACAGTGATGATATCCAGACCAACATCACAAACTCAAGCATGATATTGCTTTTACAGAACATTCTACATATGGGGCATGACACTGTAGAAAGGAGGATATTGATAATTCATCAATAGCATCATAAATGAACAAAAACATGGCATATTCATTCATCTATCATGCTTGTTTTTTCATTCATTTAGAACCTGGAAAAGTGGGCAGAAAGATCTCCTCTCCTTCCAGAGGCTGGTAGCCCAGACCCTCCTCCTGCGCCATGGAACAAAGCCAAGTAGGCAGGGCAGAAGATCTTTAATGGCTGTGGCGATAACTGATGCCACCAGGTTTGATCATTTCAACCACTGGCCCTGCAACACTGGTAGCAGGTACAAGCGATGCAAAAACTGTGGCGGACGCACATCGTTTGCGTGTGAAAAGTGTGATGTGCCACTACATTTGGAGTGCTTCAAGAAGTACCACACTGAGTAGAACATCCATAAAAGATGATGGAATGTATGGGATGAAATATATACATATATGGTAAATGGAGCTTATTTATATAGCGCTTTCCAGCCCCCTATGAGGGACCCCAAAGCGCTTTACAATACCAACCATCCACCCATTCATACACACATTCATACACCGGTAGCGGTAGACTGCCATGCAAGGCGCCTTCCAGTCCTACCGGGAGCAACTCGGGGTTAAGTGTCTTGCCCAGGGACACAACGACACATGGTGTGCGGAACCGGGATTCGAACCACCAACCTTCCGATCGGGGGACGACTGCCATTACCACTACGCCACGGCCGCCCCATATATGTGTGTTATTAGAGGTTCTAAGAAAAAAAACTGTTTGTTGAAGTTTTGATTACAAAGTTACAAAATTCGAGTCTACAGACGAATAAATTAAGAATAAAAAAACTGTTCAAATTGTTTGTTGTTTGGAATTTTATACAGGAGGAACCTGATGCTCCAACTTTTTGTTATTATTTATTCTGACTACATTATTATTTTGTTATTACTATATTATTATTAGTTCTCTATTATGAACGGGTGACAGTTGACCTAGTGACAAGCTGTGTGACTACTGGCAACAATTGTTGCCAGTCATAAAAATGCCATTTTCTTCAAATCAAAATACAGAATGATGAAAATAAATACATAACATGATTCAGAAGGACCCAACTGATAAAATAACATGCCTTACAACTCTGAAAAAAATTTGGGCTTAAATGGGTTAAATCAGGTTCTGATAATTGAGATGATTACATGGTGCTACAAAAAAAATAAAAATATTCCCAAATTTTCACAATTTGGTTTTTGTTGATACACTATTTGTTGTGTGTCTGTTGTCCTCCATTGTGAAGCTAAAACAGGAATCGGAAATACTGTTCGACCTTCTGGCCATGCATGCCGTGAGCAAGACAATAAAAAAAAAAGTGAGGTATTGACTTCCATTTTGGGATGTGGCTACATCTACAGTAGGTGTAAAAAAGATCATTATGTGGTGCACCTGAAAATGTCACCACAATATTTGGTTTTCTTATGAATGTAAAGTATTTCCATGTGCAGCTGATCCTATTTTCAAATATATGTTATATTTTGTTTGCGGTTCGGCAAGTTAATATGCCTGCATTTTTATAGTGTTTTTCTGAGGAGCGGTGATGACGAAGCGGAACCTTTGTTTTGGGGGGGTGCGTTGCTTCCAGGTTGGTTTTGGGGACGGACTTCACATGCTTTCTGGAGCTAAACGGCAAAACAATGGTCGTCATCTTTGACTCCTAATTTTATTATTCTTCAGGTCAGTACATGGTGAAAACACATCACAACTATGATGTAAGATGTTTACCTCTTATGTGAACAGCACATATCACTGTGTGGCGGTTTCTGTGCAGTAGTTGCAAGTAAACAGTCACGTTAAATCTGGCAGGATGCCAGCTCGCGCTGGGAAGGTCGCGCGAGGGAAAGTGAATAGAAGGATGTGATATCTTATTAACTCTGGGTTTTGAGTTTCACTTTTTGTTTTGTTTGAATGATATTCAGACCAAGTGTGGGAACTGAGGTTAAAGGTGGAACAAGGTTAGATTCTGCATTTGTTTTGTAAGTCTTGTCATTTTATTTTTGATCGGTGTTCAGTTAAAGTCAGTGTATATTTTAATGCTTAGATCAGTAAATATACAGCTAAGTGAAGTAGAGCCTTTGATCGGTGTTCAGTTAAAGTCAGTGTACATTTTAAATGCTTATATCAGTAAATATAGAGCTAGATGCAGTATTTGACATATTGTCTTCATCTAAGTGAAGGGTGAAAATGTGAAAAGGTTAATTACTGTAACACTGGTAAAAGAAGGAAACCAGGTTTGTAAATCATTAATACCGTACAGGTACACTGTAAAATATTGGTTTGTTAACAAATCCTATAAATAAACATGCTTTCTGGAGCTAAACGGCAAAACAATGGTCGTCATCTTTGACTCCTAATTTTATTATTCTTCAGATGGTGTGTCATCACTGTTGCAGCAGTCCTGACACTCGGGACCTGTAACAATTATCAAAAACTGGGTTGCCAGAAAATTTCTGCCTCCACAAGCCAAGATCCGTCACTCTGCGCCATCTAAGACAAGGAAAAAAAAAGGTTATCTAAGCTCAGTTCACACCTTAAAACTATTAACTGTTCCTAACCTTTCTAATCAGTGATCCAGTCGTGTTAACAAATCAACCAGATCATAATGTTCAGCATCGTTCCAGTGGCTGGGAGGAAAAGTCCATCCAAGAGGGCAAACGTTCCCCCAAATCCTGACGATTTCCAGATGGGAGTCCAGACTGTCTGGCCTGAAAGAAGAAAACGCACACACAAAGATAGAAAGGAGGGCGTGAGAGAGAGAGGATGGAGAATGGAGGGTGGAAGCAATATAAAAAAAAACCTCCTGCACATTAAAGTTCACATCAGATTTATGACAGCCAGCGTGACAAGAAGAGCGTGCGAGCTGCTTTGTGTCAGAAGATCAGGGTGTGAGGTCACCACAATGGCACCGTGGTGGATTTTACTTTCTGGTGTTTACCTGATCAGCCTGCAGGTGTCCGCTCAGCACCACAGGAAAGGTAAGAGGACGCATCTGCATAATAAAATGACTTACCACGACACAGTAAATACAAATAAATATTTACTTTTGTTAAACGGCGAAGTTGTTATAATCTTAAGGGAATAGAGATGTTTGTTAAACCACAATATAGAACCAGTTTAAAGGGTCGGTCAACCTCAATTCAGGGAATTGGCTTATGGAATGGCTTGGAGACTGAAGTAAAAAAATGCAACAACAATGATTTTATTTAAGTAAATGATTAATAATGGACTATTGCAAAGGTATAAATGAAATTCCGTTATGTATGTTGCTTTGTAGTTCGATATTTTTGGTGAATTATATATATATATTTATTAATTAAAGTTGATTGTTGTTTGATTTGATGGATTGTAAGATTTGATGGATTGTAAGAGGGGGCAGTTAAAATAAGATTTTTTTTCTTCTTACTGCCACCCTTCATTTTATTTATGTGTTGTATGTTTATTTGTTGTATAATGTTGTATTGTTTTGTTTTTATTATAAAATGAATGAATAAACTAAACCAAATTAAACTTTTCAAATTGTTCCTCAAGCCAAACCGAAATTATTCTATCTGAAACTTACAGGAAATAGAAATAATGTGTAAAAGTTTGATTTTTATAGCGACTGTGCTGCTGTGAAAGAATGTGTTTATCTGCAGGATTCGTGGGGAATATTTGACTCTTGAACAGACTCTTTTCCAGCGAAAGTAACTGGCCTGTTTTTACTGGATCTGCACATTGAGGAAATTCCTTTCTTGACACTCACATGCCTCAAAATTTTCCAAAACACACATGATGCTAAACCAGCTACAGGCGAGTTGTTTCATAATTTCAAACTTTATTGCACCTTTAATGAGCTGGGCTTTAAATATTATGCTCCATTTCATAGCTTTGCTTTTTTATTATATATATTTAGTGCCAATTTTTCTTGTTCATATTTTACCAGAGTTTGTGCCTTTTTTAAAGGAGTCAAAAACAATTTTGATCTCTGTGTGTTTAAATGGTGAGTTCTGTCTGATATTTATTTTTTACAGTTCAATCTTTTTACTTTTTCACGTTTTAGCAACAGACACTTGTGTTTCCACCTAAACATCTGCAAGATTCTACGTTTGTCCATTCCACCTTATTTATTTACAGACACAGACTATACAGCCTGCCTCAATATGGTCAATCACATGACTCAGGGTTCAATGTGCTACATTTACATTCATTCAACCTTTATTTAGTTAGGTAAATCTCATTGAGCCTCGTGGATTCATTTACAAGAGCGACCTGCTACAACCTAAAGAATGATGAACAGCAATTGTAGAATTTCCTTAAACAATAAACAATAGAAAAACATAAGAGAGAAATACAGAATTTTCTTTTTTTTTTCTTTTTTCTTTTTTATACAAAGTATCAAAAACTAGCAAAACATTATAAGATAGATGTATAAAATCAAAAACAAGAACATATCTGCATTGGTTTTTGACATTGGTTTTTACATTAAGTGCATACCTGCAGAATTGCACATCAATATCTCCTTCAAACTGCACACTTTTAACTTTTTTTATGTTTTAACTCATAGTTTACAACAAGTATAGTTTTAACTTTAATGTGCTTGAAATATAATGTAAAAGTTCAGTTGAATCTTAACAACATGACCTTTTGAACTAACAAGCATCAGTCAGAATCAGAATAAACTTTATTGTCATTGCACCGAGATACAACGAGGACATGTACATACAGTCGTCTGAAAGATGGACAAAGTGTACAAAGCTGCTGCTAATTAGCGCGGCCCTCTTATTCTTGTTCAAAACAATATTTTTGCTTAGATGAGAAAAGGGAATAATAATAATTAATTCAATTTATAACGCACTTTTCATTACTGAAAATCTCTAAGTGCTACACATATATTGAATGCTACACACATTCATAAACCGGTGGCGGCAGACTACCATGCAAGGTGCTTTCCAGTCCTACCGGGAGCAACTCAGGGTTAAGTGTCTTGCCCAAGGACACAACGGCACATGGTGCGGGTCCCGGGAGTCGAACCGCCAACTTTCTGATCGGGAGACGACTGCCATTACCACTACGCCAAGAAGGGAAGAAAACACGAGAGAAGGTATTAAAAATAGATCTTTCACATCATGTCCTAGACAGGGCACAGTTTGAGGCATCAAAAAACCTACCACAGCATAGCACATAAATAGACGTGATACACGAAGACATTGAATTTTAAGGGAAGGTTGTAGCATAGTAAAGAGCCCTCCCTCTCAGCCATTGTCCAGATAAGAGGTGTTTATCATCAGCTCTGTTGAGGTTCTGTCACATGTCCACGGCCTTGGGGAAGGGAGGGGTAAGGAGACAGACAAAGCATCTTTGTTTTTTCAAAACATGCTAGGAGGAGTTGAGATAAGTCCGCCGTCAAGGCCACAGTTTGGGTCAGGCAGTACTTGTAAATTTCTGTCATTTAAAGTCTCGCTGGTATATTTCTCTGATGGTGACTCCAAACAGCCAAATTGATTCCTTACGCTGAAAGTCCATTTCAACCTGGAGAGACTCACACAGAGAGAGAAGAATACAATTAAAAGGTTTTATTGATGAGGGTTCTTTGGTGCTCGGGCCCCGGCGGAGGGCATGTATGCCGGACCACTGAGAGCTTGAATGTCTGGCATAGGGAGATAGATTATGGATATTCCCCCCCGGGACCCAAACCTGGTGGCGGAGTCGGGATGAAGAAAGGGGAGATCGGAGGATCTTGAAACCCCAGATGGAGATGGGGAGGTGGAGGGATGCAGCTAGCCTGGCAAACAGGAAGAGCAGAGGAAGGGCAGCCTTATATCCAGATGGACGGTTGATGAGTGATGCGCCACAGCTTGGGTGAGTCTGCCATGTTGAATTTGCGGCAAGCCATCATCTTACAGCTTTCTCCAAGATTATTCCCACCGTTCATGGGTGCTGCCAGAAAGTCCACACTCCTGATAACAGCCTGCTCCAGCTCTCTGATGCAGCTCCACATAATTCAGTCTGAGTACTGCCATAGCTTCGACACATCCACACGAACTTGTAAACAATCCAGATTTCACCAACCCAAACAGGAGAATCCAGATATCATCATGAATCCAATTTGTTTCTGTCGAGGTAAGAGGGACCTCCTTACCCTGACTCCTGTTGGGAGAAATTGATCAATTTTGTTTAGAGACCAGCTGATCAAAAGTCTTTGAATTAGGAAGGGATGCAGATAAAAGAGGCTCTTTGAAGGATCACAAGACAAAAGAGAGCAAAGCAGGGAAGCGGGGAGACGGAGCAGAAGAGGTAACACTCTGCGACACTACAGCTCATGGGGTGTTCTCAACCTCACCAAAAAATTGTAGTTCCTCCAGCAATTTCTGGGTCTGGCCCAAGTTCTGATGTGGTTAAATGTGGTCAATAGTAGGGCTGCACTATATTGGATTTTTGGTCAATATCTGATATGCCGATACGTATATGTTAAAACGTATTTGGCCGATAACCAATACCAATTTATTTTTTATATACATGGCCTTTGTCAAAACAACACCTCTTCTTTAGGCTTATTTGCTACAAACATTGTGTAACAGCTGTAAGAGCTCGTGAGATATAGTCAGTAACAGCAATATGATATGCATAGCACTTTAACGTATATTAAATGAAAAATGTTAAATGTTATTTTTTTAGCAATAGTCACCCATGACGCTGTCTCACTTGTGGAGGCTTGTTCCAGGTTCCTAGCTGCAGTGTGGGATCCTCTGCACTCCTGTGCATGAAGGACAGTCTTTTTAAGTTCAAATTTTTTGTCTATCCATTGTGTTGTAAGACTAATCATGCTAAAGGTGCTAACATGACGTCCAAATGTCTGTGGTAAAACTCACCCAAGTGATATCGGCTATTAGCTTCTCAATGACTTCAGAAATGACGGCTTGTAGCTCGGGTAAGACTACGTCGGAAAAATATTTCTGACTGTGGACGATGTAGCGAGGCTCTTGTAGTCCAAAAATCTTCAGAATCCGACATCCTCACCAATGATAAAAAAACTTCCACACCTCTATGATCAGATCAGGTAGGCGCGTGTGCCGTCATCATGTTGTGCTGGTGCTGCAGGTATCCTTGTCACTGTGTTGTCTTACAAAAACTGCATATTTTATATCGGTGAGTTATTTTGATGGAATGGCCGATGTCTGATGTTTAACTTTAATGCTAATATCGGCCAATACGATACCATGCTGATAATATTGTGCATTTCAAGTCAATATAATCAGATTCAAATCCCAAAGGTGCTTGTTTGTTTAGTGTTACCAGAAATCCTGTTACCTCTACTTGATCCAACATAATCATGAGCAAGGTTTAGAGAAAAAAATGCTTTAAAATCACATCAGAATAAAACAAATCTTCAACGTCCATATGAATTGTCATATGTGTTTTAGAGATTAGTTTTCTGTTTTCGAGTACTTTTCTTACATTTTGTGTTTGTAATTTCTTTGTGTTCTTTTTGTTTCATTGTCTCCCTGTGTTTTCAAATATTCTCAATAATTTACCATTCTTGGCTCCTGTCCTGCCCCATCCACTTTCACCTGTTCCCAGCTCCCAGGTGTCTCCTCTCATCCATAAAAGACTCACCGCTATCTACTTCACCTTCAGTCTGGTATTGTGTTGTGCTTCATGCCAAGTCTAGTTCTTCCCTGTGTCTCCTCAGATTTTATTTTGTTTTCTAGATGCTTCCACATCAGACTTTTTTGTTTAGTTTTAACAAAGTTAAGTTTTTGCTTGAGCTCCTTGTGTCAGTCTCCATTTCTGGGTCTTACATCTACAAACCATGACATGGACAGCTCTAATAAAAAAACATTATTTGATTTGGACCAAACTCTCCATCAATCTGGTTGGGTCAAAGCCTCCAAGTAATCACCTGCAGCTTTGCTTGTCTGTTTAGTTTGTCTATTTACATTACAGATTTGTCATTTGATCCATAAAATGGATCAATGCTCATACCAAATATTGACTAGCGCAACTTTGCACCATAAAAACAAACAACAACAAAAATCACAAACATTTTTGCAGTACTTATAGAAATCTATTATTTTGCACAAATTCAGTCACATCTTGCTGAAACTGTGAACCATTAATAAAAAAAGATAGTTTTATTATTTTGATTTAGATCAACAGCAAAATATTTGAACACCAACGTGGATAAATATGTGGTTGTTATGTATTCTCCTACATTCCCAGTTGTTATCAGTGTCTGCAGCATTCCCGCACTCTCACATTCTATTAGTTCTCCCTGTAAAAGAGCATGACTTCATTACTGTTCAGCCTTTCACAGATTAGGCTCACACAGGGAATATTGATGCCAAAGTCCATGTTTGCATTGTAAGTGCTGGATTTTGCATCCGAGTCACGAGACTGTTGTCATTTGACCGCTTTTGAGGACTAATGTGGAAAAAAATTGAAATGCAGAAGATGAGCTGCTCCTGTGAGGATTTTATGTCCTTCTCACCTTTCTCCACTGTATGATGCAAACATCTGTACATTTCCCTCCAGCTGTGGAGAGCTGCACAAGCTAATGAATGGAACTTTGTTGTTTCCTCATCTTCTTGCAAGCAGTTAGCAGGAGATTACAAGTTCCCTGCCTGAAGATAATCACACACGACTACGGCTGCCTATTTAAACAGTGATTATTCAGAGCTGCAGCCTGGAAGAGCCTCCCTGGAATGAAAAGTTGACATTTTGGGATCAGGAACATCTAAGTTAAAGATGCAGTCTGAAAAAAAACAAGTTGAAATGCATCAGTTAAAAAAAAAGACAATACTTTGTGTTTCAAGGTTGATGAAGACCCTTCCGTTCAAACACTGGAGTTTGCTTGAACTTTATTGCCCTCCATAGCTCACCAGACAATTTGACTACACCCCAAATATCGTTGATTGGGTGCAACCAAACATCAACTACTGAATTTTCCGTATTACCCTCAGGGAGACTGTACAGGAGTCTGCCACTGCATGCGCACGAAAAGACTCAAAGACGGTTATTATCCACAACGGTCAGATTAAACTCGATGATAATAATACTGAACAACTGACAATAACATTTCACCACATCTGTGACAATTAATATATTTATTGCTGCTGCACTGTGTGGCTGTATCATGTCTACCTTACCATCAGTGGTGCAGTCTACATTTTTGTAGTGGGTATACTGTGCTTTAAAACCAAAGTACACTGGTTAATACACTGTAATTGTCAATTTTTGGTTAAGCATATTGAACATTTCCAAATTTCTCTGATGCTTTTTTAAAATAAATGCACAACAAACTTTGTATAACTGTTGGCTTTGTATTAAAAACTACATAGAATTTACAAAACAGTATCAAATCAAAGCATGTTTAAGTATTGAGTAGCAAGTACATAATTAAACAATAATTTGTTGGATAAGCTAATGTAATAAACAAGCTCTGCGTAAAGATAGATTGTTACGGAAGTGATTAACTGCCGTTTAACCTATCAATGACATATGTCTAATGATATGTTGTGGAAGTCGACAGAAAGAGACGAAAAATACCTTGAGTCTCGATTTATTCTCAACGTCTTCCAACATCAAGCTCAGGAGAACAACTGAAAATACAACAGTTGAACTGCTCTCTCATTTACTGTCCCTTTTATTTTCTGTCCCGCTTTGTTTTTTCTCATTCTCAACATTTCATTGCATTGACCTTGTGTTAACCTACATATGACAAACAACACACTGTCATTACTGGTTCCAGCAGTGAAGATGGGGCTAAAAGACACATTTGAAAACATCTTGACTTGTTGTTCTCTCTTTGTTGCCATGTCAAATTCATCCATTATCCTTTTTTTAATGTTTAACTTACTAAAATAATGCCATTCTAGCTTTATGTCGGAGTCAGTTTGGAATAGAGTTGCATTCGGGTCCACAAAATCAGATCCAACCCCGGTCCCAGCCCGCAGCCATCAGCTCCAATGGCTGCGGGCTGGGACATGGTTTTCAATCCATTTTGATCTTCTGGTTTTCAATCCAAACATGCTGCTGTTCAACCCCTCCTGAAAAAACCAAACCTCGACCCGTCAGTATTATCCAATTTCAGGCCTGTCTCCAGACTCCCATTTGTTTCTAAACTTCTAGAGAAAATAGTTGAGTCCCAACTAAAGTGCTTCCTGGAGGATCACGCTATCCCCGAGCTATTCCAGTCTGGCTTCAAATCCCTCCACAGCACTGAGACTGCCCTACTGAAGGTTTTTAACGACATCTTTCTATCCACAGATACTGGTGACTCTGTGCTGCTTGTCCTATTGGACCTCACATCCGCTTTCGACACCATCGACCATGAGATCCTCATTGCTAGGTTGGAGCAGTGGGTGGGCATCTCAGGATCAGCCCTAAACTGGTTCAGATCCTACCTCTCTGACAGGTCTTTTTGTGTGTCCATCAATGATTTTACTTCTGCAGTGGCGGCTCTTAAATGGGGGGTTCCGCAGGGGTCCATCCTGGGTCCTCTCTTGTTCTCCTTATACCTGCTGCCACTCGGTGCTATTTTCCGGAAACACAATATACCTTTCCACTTCTACGCTGATGACTGTCAAATCTACTTCCCCCTAAGACAAAATGGTACAGGCTCTATTCAACCTCTGCTCGACTGCCTGGCTGACATCAGGGACTGGATGGCTTTAAATTTCTTAAGCTTCAATGATAAGAAGTCTGAAGCCATATTGTTCCTTCCCAATGACACAACCTCAAACCACTGCATTGACCTGTCTGCTCTNCTCCACGTGCTTTGAGGTCAGAGGATCAGGTACTCTTAATAGTTCCAGAAACTCGCCTTAAGCGCAGGGGTGACAGGGCGTTCTCTGTAGCAGGCCCAAGACTCTGGAACGAGTTACCGCTGCTCATCAAACAGGCCCCCTCCCTCTCGGTTTTCAAATCCCGGTTAAAAACTCACTACTACTCCATTGCTTTCAATGCCAGCTGATTTGTATTGGATCGTTTGATTTATGATCTGCAATGTTTTTATGTTTTTCGTGTTGTACTTCATTGTCTGTGTTACCTGTTGCGTGTTTGTTTGTCCAGCACTTTGGTGTGGACTTGTTCCTGTTTAAAGTGCTTTATAAATAAAATGGTATGGTATGGTATGGTATTTTCAGTGGAATAAGTCACTGAATATTATTAATGGTCGGCGGACGCAAACGGCTGAGTAGTGTGCCGAAGATTGGAGCTGAGGAGCCATCAAAGCGCATTAAATGCTTCCCCTGTCTCTGCCTGCCTTAAACCTTGCTCTGACGTCAGATATTTTGCAATCTCGCTTGTTTGGATCATCGGCCGCGCGCATCCGCTGAGTGCAGCAGCTGGATGAACATCCATTTGTGCTGATGAGTTGCAGGTAGTAGTCCATCTGAAGCTTAACTGAACTTTTTACATTAGCATATTACATTAGCATACATTAGCGTGCGGTGAAATGGCCGGATGCAACAGGTGTAGTATGGCAAGCCATGTTGGCACATAATTAGATTGTCGGCTGCGCGTGTCCCTGACACAGTAAAAAGCCAGACACCGACCTGGCCCACACATTAAGCACAGCCCGGTCCAAATCCGAGAGGGGCGGGGCCAGGCTCCAGTTCCGGGTTAGAAATGGCCGCTCTAGTTTGGAACGTACAGTAGATGAAGGCGTGATAGCAAGGCAATGATATCTCCAAGTTTTAGAGTCATAAAAGTGAAACTAAGCCCTTAGTTGATAAAAAAATACAAGCTCTCAATCATTTCTCCTTCCTGAATTGCTCACCTCTACAGACTTTAAATCATCCATTTTGTTACTGTATTTCCTTTTATAGATGGCCTCCCTTCTCACCTTGTAGCCATCCTCTTCACACCATTATGATTTTTTTTAAAGATCATCCATTTTGAAAAGTTTTGCTAACATTTATCCTCATGACAGATTGAGATATTTCATTCTTTTTGCTGTCCACTCCTAAATCTTTTGTTGTGAATATTTGATGCTTTGTGGCTGATGTATTTGAGTTTGTACTTAGAACATGAACAGGATCATGTTTGGCATTTTG
Source organism: Garcialebias charrua (assembly GCA_038048925.1). NCBI lineage: Eukaryota > Metazoa > Chordata > Actinopteri > Cyprinodontiformes > Rivulidae > Garcialebias > Garcialebias charrua. Next base: position 72,833 of record JBBPBX010000622.1, read on the forward strand.
GCATTTTGGCATTTAGTTGTGAACTTTAGGTTTTGCTGTACCTGTTTGAGTTCAATTCAATTGGTTGTTGCGATGACAAAAGAAGTCATTAATAAATGAGTGTAACAAAATGTCTGCGCAGAATATGATTGTGGACAAAAGACCTAGGTGTTTAAAAAAAAAAAGGATCAATTAAGACATGACATGATTTATTTTCCGTGTCGTAACCTTTTTAAACAATACAACTTTAACTATATAAATATCTACTGTATAAACAGTTATTTAAATGCTTGAAACTTAAATGTTCCTGGGTGCCAAGGGACCATTGTGTTGTAGCCAACAATGACAGAGCAGCAAGCGTATTTTTATGTAAATTTTAGATTATTATTTTTAAATGTAAACAGCACTGGGCTGTCATCTCCCTGCAGCTTTTAACAATATAATCCGTGCTCCAGTGAATACTCCGTCCCTGAAGGTGTTCTGTTTACATCATTGATGTTCCAGTGTTTAATCAGTATATAACACATTTTTTCTGCTCATAATGTATTTGAAAAGTCGTGAATACACATATTTTTTTATTTACCGGTACATTCCGCCTTCTTTCTTCATAGTCTTTAGAATGTTTTCTCTGAAAACTTACTTTTTGGAGGCAGAAGAGTTGTGCAAATATTTGTAGAAGGCTCACCAGCACCAATAAAAGGGAGTGAATAAATCATAGAGGAATTTTATTATCTGTAGACAGTATAAGTTTTTTTTTTTTTTTAAGAGTTCTAAAAAGTTTTGCAGTCAGCTCCGATAGCAGTCCTTTGAGGTGTATTTTATTTTTAAGATATCGAGATGTCACTCTCGGAGAATGTGTTAATAATGAGTTATTATCAAATCAATTTTAGCTCAATATCTGTAAAGATGGCTGAATTTGAGCTATGTGTGTTTTCTAAGATTAGTTTGTTGCGGTGGTCATCTGGAACTGGGTTGGCTCCAAATGCTAACCAGCTGCAGATGTACATCCGATGATGATTTCCTGAAAGTTTCAATAAAATTTGTGAAATTGTTCATATCTCTCTAACGATTTGTTAATGGCAACAGCTTAAACAAAGATCCTTTGCAAGCTGTTAAGAATAAAAATTGGGAATTAATCTAGATTACAACCACACATGAGTTTAGGCCAGTTTCTGTAAAACTGACTCAGTTTTAGCCTTTTTGATGGTTTTTAAAATCAACTGGCTTTGGCAGTCATCTTGAATTGGGTTGGCTTGGAAAGTTAAAGAGTTGTAGGTGAACATCCAATCATTACTTTCTGAGAGTTTCATTAAAATCAATCTTGTCGTTCATGAGATATTTTTCTAAAAGACAAGTTAAAAAAACAGTTCAGGTGATCAAAAGCCCTCAGAGTATGTGGTGGGAGTGACTCTCAGCTACTAGCACACCGAAGTTGAACTCAACATCTGTATAATTAAAGTTATGCAAATAATTGTTTAAGATTGCTTATCTATGGTAGCCATTTAGAATAGAATATATATCTTTATTGACATTGACATTTATGAATGGGACTGCCTCAATAAACTGATCAATGGCGAATATTTATACAATGTTACTTTTTAAAGGTTTCTTTAAAGACCGTGTAAAGTGAAATTAAATGTGTGTTTTTATTTTGTCACACGGCATAAATATGTGTTATTAATCACCCATATAAAGCTGACTGATTAAAAACATTGATTTCCTTATAAAATTAAGTCTCAAAAATCATGAAAAAACATGATTTTGCCTTGGTCTAGAACGCTGGGGGCGTGTCAGCGCGTGGGCGTGGTTTCAGCGCAGCTCCGCTCCTGTCCAGACCCCTGAGCTGACTGTTCTGTGGAGAGGCAGCAAGGAGCAACCTGCTCTGTTTTTATCTGACTTATGGCCGGTCACCTCGCATGCGGGGGTCTGTGTTGGTGATTAGTAATCACGTTGATAAGTTATCTCATCTGTCAGCGGAGTCACGGCCAGGATTGAGTCACGGCTCTCTCTCTCACACACACACACGCGCGCGGAGAGAAAAAAGACAGGGCTGCGCAGCGGTTTTCTGTGTTTATATGTTCATGAAAAGTAAAAAAAAAAATTAAAAACAGGGAGCGCTGCTCCTTTATACCACACAGCAGACCTGCACACCAGGAAATATTTATAACCTGTGCAGCCTCGTTGGACATGACTTTAGTTCACTCGTGACAAGTTCATGAGGAGGAGGAAGCGAATGGTGACCGCTTCAAGTGATCACTTGACTTTTGGCAAAAAAAAAAAGAAATGTCACAATGGAGCGGCTGCAGTCCATGCGAGTACTCGAGGGAGACGGTCGGTAGCGAGTGAACGGCCGCTCCACCCATGCGAAGAACAATTTATATGACTGGAGCAGCAGGGGGTAGGGCTATACTAATGAGGACCGCGTGACGAAACGCGGTCCCGTTTAAAACACGCCTAAAAAATCCTGAAACACACATGTCTTTATACACAGTTTCATCTATAACTCAAAAATTAATTGAGCTACAATTTTGAGACTTTTTACTCATTTACAACATTACAATTATCACATTTATAATGTTTATTTAAGAAAATGTTGAAATTCACTTTACACGGTCTTTAATGCACCTTATGTATGATAAACAGACCCGTTCATTGATATTGCGTCTTATAATCTGAAAAATACGTTAGGAGTCTTTTATATGGGTTGAGATTAAGACCCTGTCTACACTTTGCTGTATATTTTTTGTAGACAAGCACACTGTTCTTTGTTCATATTTGATATAATTATTGTTTTGTGGTTAATATTATTATGTTATGTTATTTGATTTGCTCCATCCACACATTCTAACGTAAAAACCCAGGTTGCATCAAGAGAAAGTCCAATCAGTCACATCTCAATATACAGACAGAGAAAATGCTACAAAATAAAAATTCTCTCAAAATAATTGTAGAGTTTTGATTTCTGAGAACAGCTTCCCCTCAAGTACTAACATTTCAGCACATGATCAATTTTTTATGGAAATATGAAGAGGCTAATGTTACCAACTCCTCTGGGTATCATAAAATGGGTGGCTTCATCATCGTTTCTGACATGCCCCTCTAATCCGAGTCTCAGCTTACATTTAGCAAAAAATAAATCCTTTATTTTCACTTTGGAAAATATTTTTTTAAATCTTTTATTTTTCCCAGCAAAGCCTCGGTGTGCACATGCACAGGAGGAGCAAACAGCAAAAAAATCTTCATTTTAAAAGATATTCAATGAGATTCAGGATGTGGCTGAAGCTAACACAACAATGTAGGATAATAAATTTAGAATTTAGCTCTGTCACTGCAAGGTCTGACATTAAGTTTAAACCAACACAATCTGTACTGACTGTCCTTAATAGACATCACAAGTGTATATTTGTTTCTTTAAGGATTGTTGTTGTTGTTTAGCTAAATGTTCCATATTGATCATCTGAAAGCTGTCCACACTCTCTTCATTCCATTGAATTGTAACTCATCCTTTCACTGAAAAGCCATGTGTGTGAAAAGCTCATTGAAGGATTGACAAGCAGCAAATCTAATGACATGTCTCAGACCCTTGGGGATAGAACAGATCAATTTCCATCAGAAGGACACAACAAGAAATCAATACCAGGCCCGCTAAGAACAGCTCTGAGTGCTGACGAGTGAAGATATATCAAACTTTGAGAGGGTTAATCAAGGACTTCCTATTGAAATATGCTGGGGCAAACATTTAGGTATCTGGATGACACTGATAGCTTCCATGCCTTTTGTTTGTGGTCATGCCTTTGGCTCGATGCTCCCAGCAGTCTATAGGAGCAGGTGTGGATTAGTGGTCAGAGTGGTTGTCTTCGTGACCAAAGGTCAGCCATTTAATCTCAACCATTTCCAAGCATGTGAGTGTGTTTTCAATTTAAATTCACCAGCAAGAAATCAATGAAATTCAAGTGGACAAAGACTTGTTACAAAACCATGAACAGTAATTTTAAAAGAAGCAAAAACAAACCTTCCATCCATCTATTATCTTTACCCACTTCTTCTTTTCTTTGGGTAGTGTGGATCACTGGTGCCAATATCCAGCTATCACTGAGTGAGAGGCAGCTAGGGGACACCCTGTACAGGTCACAAGTCCACCTCAGGGCCACATATAGAGACAAATGAGACAAACAACCATTCACTCTCTCATTCACACCTAGGGACAATTTAGAGTTACCAATCAGCCTAACATGCATGACTTTGGACTGTAGGATGAAACCGGAGTACCTGGAGACAACCCACACATGCACGGAGGGAACATGCAAACTCCAACCAGAAAGATCCCCGGACCGGGATTCAAACTGGGATAACCTGCTCACTGAAAAGCAACAACTCTACCGACTGCACCCCACCGTGCTGCCCACAAAAAGACCCATGAATATAAAATAGAAAGTGTGTCTTTTTAACACTGTACACATCAGAAAAGGCTTGATTTCTATCTGGACCTCTGGCCGTGGAAATGTAGCAGATGGAAGCTTGACATCTCTACTTCAAGCTGCCACATCCAGATAAGATTACCTCACACACATTCAGACTTAATGGCAGAAAATGTAGACTCTATGAGGAGTTGGCTGTGTTGATTTAATTTACCAATAAGTCTGTTTCAGCAGGGAGTCCACACCTCTTAGGCTGAGTGCGTCTCACAAGATGGATGGAACTGCAAGGATGAGGTCACTTTCAGGATATTTTCTTTCATCCAAGAAACAAGAATGATTTGCCTGATTTTGCAGTCATTGGAAAGCTGAAAAAGATCCAGATTGTAAATTGTGGTGGAATAGAAGTCATAAATGCTTTAGAGTTGGTCAGCGCTCGCCCACATCTATAAGTGTTGTATCACACAGCTGCCCAAATTTATTAGAAATAAGCAGACTAAAATCTAAATACAAAACGTTTGATCAAATACATTGTTTTATTATGTTACTTGATTGTTAGCTAAAAGAGGTTCAATTTTAAAATGGGTTTCTGGCTGAAAAACATCAAAATAACTATAAAATGATAAATAGCTGTAAGAGCTTCAGAAAAGATTTGGTTGGACATACGACCACAGTGAAGTTCATTAAGGACTTACATTTCCATTGTGTGTGTAAAGTTTTGTGTATTAGTCATTGCAAACTAAAGTTTGGTCTATTAGTAACTGAGAGCTTAACTTTGATGTGTCAGTAGCTGAGAGCTAAAATTTGGTGTGTTAGTACCTGTTATAACTTTGATGTGTCATTACCTGCGAGCTAAAGTAGCCTATGGTGTTTTAGTAGCTGAGAGCTAAAGTTTGGTATGCTAGTTGCTGAGAGCTAAAGTTTGGTGTGTTAGTAGCTGAGAGCTAACATTTGGTGTCTTAGTAGCTGAGAGCTAGTGTTGTGTGTTAGTAGCTGAGAGCTAAAGTTTGGTGTGTTAGTACCTGAGAGCTTAACTTTGATGTGTCATTAGCTGCGAGCTAAAGTCTGGTGTGTTAGTAGCTGAAAGCTAAAGTTTGGTATGTTAATAGCTGAGAGCTAACATTTAGTTTGTCAGTAGCTGAGTGCTAAAGTTTGGTATGTTCGTAGCTGAGAGCTAACATTTGGTGTGTTAATACCTGAGAGCTTAATTCTGATGTGTCATTAGCTGAGAGCTAAAGTCTGGTGTGTTAGTAGCTGAGAGCTAAAGTTTGGTATGTTAGTAGCTGAGAGCTATAGTTTGGTGTGTTAGTAGCTGAGAGCTAAAGTTTGGTGTGTTAGTACCTGAGAGCTAAAGTTTGGTATGTCAGTAGCTGAGAGCTATAGTTTGGTGTGTTAGTAGCTGAGAGCTAAAGTTTGGTGTGTTAGTAGCTGAGAGCTTAATTCTGATGCGTCATTAGCTGAGAGCTAAAGTCTGGTGTGTTAGTAGCTGAGAGCTAAAGTTTGGTATGTTAGTAGCTGAGAGCTATAGTTTGGTGTGTTAGTAGCTGAGAGCTAAAGTTTGGTGTGTTAGTAGCTGAGAGCTAAAGTTTGGTATGTTAGTAGCTGAGAGCTATAGTTTGGTGTATTGGTAGCTGAGAGCTAAAGTTTGGTGTGTTAGTACCTGAGAGCTTAATTCTGATGTGTCATTAGCTGAGAGCTAAATTCTGGTGTGTTAGTAGCTGAGAGCTAAAGTTTGGTATGTTAGTAGCTGAGAGCTATAGTTTGGTGTGTTAGTAGCTGAGAGCTAAAGTTTGGTGTGTTAGTAGCTGAGAGCTTAATTCTGATGTGTCATTAGCTGAGAGCTAAAGTCTGGTGTGTTAGTAGCTGAGAGCTAAAGTTTGGTATGTTAGTAGCTGAGAGCTATAGTTTGGTGTGTTAGTAGCTGAGAGCTAAAGTTTGGTGTGTTAGTAGCTGAGAGCTAAAGTTTGGTATGTTAGTAGCTGAGAGCTATAGTATGTTAGTAGCTGAGAGCTAAAGTTTGGTGTGTTAATCAATGAGAGCTAAAATTTGGTGTGTTAGTGGCTGAGAGCTATAGAGTTTAGTGTCTTATTAGCTGAAAGCTAAATTTTGGTGTGTTAATCGCTGAGAGCGAAAATTTGGTGTGTTAGTAGCTGAGCTAAATTTTGGTGTGTTAATCGATGAGAGCTAAATTTTGGTGTGTTAATCGATGAGAGTTAAAGTTTGGTCTTAGTAGTTGAGAGCTAGAGTTTTGCGTCTTAGTAGCTGAAAGCTAAATTTTGGTGTGTTAATCACTGAGAGCTAAATGTTGGTGTCTTAGTAGCTGAAAGCTAAATTTTTGTGTGTTAATCACTGAGAGTTAAAGTTTGGTGTGTTAGTGGCTGAGAGTTAAAGTTTGGTGTCTTAGTAGTTGAGAGCTAAAATGTGGTGTCTTAGTAGCTGAGAGCTAAAGTTTGGTGTCTTAGTAGTTGAGAGCTAAAGTTTGGTGTATAGTAGTCACAGACAGATAGAATAGATAGCTATTAATAGACAGTTGTCTCATTTGTCTCTATGTGTCCCTGTGATGGACTGGAGACCTGCCCAGGGTGTCCCCTGCCTCTCACACAATGATTGCTGGATATGGGCAGTGACCCCGTGACCCGAAAAGGATGAAGCGGATAAACTAAATGGATTAATGGATGATGATAGAATGTCACCAACACAAGGCTCTTTCAAAATCAATTACACAAAATGGCCGGAAAGACCAGTTTGATTTGATGCTGCCTCGTAAATCACAGATGGAGCCACGATCCACACAGATGTGAAATGTTTGATGTGAAGTGTGAAAAGTGAAGCAAGTATTGTGGAAACAATAAGTAAAATTTAGCTGTGTTGACATCGAGACATGTAATAATAACATAAGACAAGGTCGGTCTCTGCGACACAGTCCTGGACTGGTTCAAATCTTTCCTCTCCAATAGGCTGGAATGTGTTAGTCTTGGCAACGCCACGTCCCAGACAGTTTGTGTCTCCTGTGGTGTCCCTCAGGGGTCGGTTCTGGGGCCCCTGCTGTTTTCCCTTTACATGCTGCCTTTAGGTCAAATTATTAATCAGTTCAACATTTCTTTTCACTGTTATGCCGACGATACACAGCTTTACATCAGGACTGGAGCATCCTCATCTTCCACCTTGTCATCTCCATCTTCACTCACTGCCCTCTCTGCCTGCCTGGAGGCAATTAGGGCATGGATGAATCAGAACTTTCTTCAATTAAACTGCTCCAAGACTGAGGCCATACTGATTGGCACCCCTCACCAGGTACAAACATCTCCTATAACAAGACTTTCCTTTTCTGGACAAGACATCCCCCTCTCCACCTCTGTTACTAATCTTGGAATAAAAATGGACTCCAATCTTACATTTGAAAATCACATTAAGCATCTGTTTAAAACTTGCTTCTTCCATCTTCGAAACATCTCCAGACTTCGCCCATCCCTAACTTTTTCCGATGCTGAGAAGCTCGTCCATGCTTTTGTCTCCTCCAGGCTCGACTACTGCAACTCCCTGTTTATTGGAATCCCTGGCAAAAACCTTCAGAAACTTCAATATATTCAAAACAGTGCAGCAAGGATCTTGTTGAGAGTTCGTAAATTTGAACATATTACGCCCATTCTCCATAACCTTCATTGGCTTCCTGTCGCCTACAGAATTCAGTACAAAACTGCTCTCATTACACATCAATGCTTACACGGAACTTCACCAGATTATCTGAAGGATATTCTCATTCCATACTCATCCACCCGTTCGCTGCGGTCACAGAACAGCAATCTCCTTCACATTCCGAGAACCAAATTAAGGACCATGGGAGACCGGGCTTTCAGTGTGGCTGCCCCCCGCCTGTGGAACTCTCTTCCTGAATGTCTAAGAGCCCCACAGTCTGTGGTTGACTTTAAGAGCGACTTGAAGACCTTTCTTTTCGACCAAGCATACTCTACCTCCTCATGATTCTACTTTTGATCTTAGCTGATATTGTTATTGATTTTAATTGTTTTATTATTTGTTTTATTGTCATTTAATTCTGTTGCTCCTTGTAGCACTTTGAGATTTTCATTAATGAAAAGTGCGTTATAAATTGAATTCATTATTATCATTATTATTATTAAGACAAGATAACATAAGATAACACACGATATACATTTATTGATCTTGCAGGAAATTGTTGATAATTGTTGTTCATAATGTCTCCTTTGTATTCTTTCCAAAACACATTACATGTTCCATTTAAAGGTTATCTTCATTTTAATTGTTTTCAACTAATTACAAAGTTGCTGTGTGTCATATTCTATCTTCTTTTTGTAAAATATCAGTTTATTATTGCTAACCCGATGGTCACACAGGCAATATGTCACCACTTCATCACATTATTGAGCCACTTTTCCACATTTTGACCTCTCTCCCGAACTCACTCTGCAGCACAGAGACAAATCTGGGCTGAGTTGTCTTCAACACCCTCGCTGCCACTGTCTGCTCAGAAACTCTGTTGAGGTGGTCAGAACGCATCCAATGTTTCAGCGACAGAGCCAACATATTTTAGGCACAACACACCACTTTTTGGGGACAGCTGTGGCTGAGTAGCTAGGACGGTTGTTCTCCAATGGGAGAGTTGGGGGTTTTAATCCACCAGCAGTCACATGCTGAAGTGTCCCTGGGCAAGACACGGAACCCCTCATTGCCTCCGATGTGTGTCCCATCTGTGGATGAATGTGATCTTAAAGCACTGATTAGTCTCTACAGATTCAGATTAGCTTTGTATAGATCTAGTAAAGTGCTGTATGGATGGGTAAATGAGGCACAGATTGCAGTGTAAAAACCTTTGAGTATCTTCATAAGATATAAAGGTGCTATATAAGTGCAGTCCATTTAACATGTACCGTTGTCTAAATCCTTTAATTCAGTCAAGCCAGGTTGTTTATGGACAATCTGTCTTGCTGTTTCTGAGCACAAAACTTTCTAAGAATAGTCTTGGTTTATTTTAATATGGAAACACATCAGCAACCCCCAACTCTGTCTGCTTTCTGAGCTCCCTAGGGCCTTCATTAACACACACAGACCCCCCCCACACACACACACACACACACACACACATAACTTACCTATGTCCACATTGGGGACGCATGTTTTAACTCCCTACTTTAGGGGACACCCCTTTCTGAATGGTTTAGGGACAAACTGCTAAGTGATTTTTTTTACTCTAAATTTACTGAAAACAAAGGTCACCTGAAAATTTTGTTTAAATCATTTTTTGATAAAATTGTTTTTTACCCTCACATTGGGGACCGGATAATTTTTTCATCCACTTTGGGGACTTGAGTTTTACACAGATACACAAACTGATTAAAGTCACCTTTGGGGACCTTATATCCATTTGGGGACTTCAGATTTACATAGATACACAAACTGATTCAAGTCACCTTTGGGTACCTTATATCCATTTGGGGACTTTAGATTTACACAAATACACAAACTGCTTAACGTCACCTTTGGGAACCTTGTATCCCTTTGGGGGCTTTAGATTTACACAGATACACAAACTGATTAAAGTCACCNAGATAGATAGATAGATAGATAGATAGATAGAGATAGATAGATAGATAGATAGATAGATAGATAGATAGATAGATAGATAGATAGATAGATAGATAGATAGATAGATAGATAGATAGATAGATAGATAGATGGATGGATGGATGGATGGATGGATGGATGGATGGATGGATGGATGGATGGATGGATGGATGGATGGATGGATGGATGGATGGATGGATGGATGGATGGATGGATGGATGGATGGATGGATGGATGGATGGATGGATGGATGGATGGATAGATAGATAGATAGATAGATAGATAGATAGATAGATAGATAGATAGATAGATAGATAGATAGATAGATAGATAGATAGATAGATAGATAGATAGATAGATAGATAGATAGATAGATAGATAGATAGATAGATAGATAGATAGATAGATAGATAGATAGATAGATAGATAGATAGATAGATAGATAGATAGATAGATAGATAGATAGATAGATAGATAGATAGATAGATAGATAGATAGATAGATAGATAGATAGATAGATAGATAGATAGATAGATAGATAGATAGATAGATAGATAGATAGATAGATAGATAGATAGATAGATAGATAGATAGATAGATAGATAGGGCAGCACGGTGGTGCAATTGGTAGAGCTGCTGCCCCTCAGCAAGCAGTTCCCTTGTTCAAATCTCGGTTCAGGGGCCTTTCTGGGTGGAGTTTGCATGTTCTTTCTGTGCATGCACGGGTTTTCTCCAGGTACTCCGGTTTCCTCCGACAGTCCAAAAACATGCATGTTAGGCTGATTGGTAACTCTAAATTGTCCCTAGGTGTGAATGAGAGTGTGAATGGTTGTTCGTCTCTATAGCCGTTTTCGCATTGCACGGCCCTCAACGGCCCGGACCGCCCCGCCCCGCCTTCTCCTTATTGGAGAAAATAAAGGAGTTTGTGTTAACCACAGGTATAACACAAACTCCTTTTTTTTATTTTCTCCAATAAAAGACAACGTAAAATAAGTTAAACCAGGTGGGACGCGAACCCGCTTCCCCGAGTCAAGATAACATTAGTTGAAGGTGGACACTGTAACCACTCGGCCACGGACTCGCATCGGTTATTTTAGGAGTCCACTTTTACTATAAAGGATTCGCCCCACATAACATACAGGCTACGCGCAGGAGTTATAGAATATTAGTTATATTTTAAAATCCTGGCTACGGGCAAGAGTTAGAGAATATTAGTTATATTTTAATGAAATTCAGCTCGTGCTGAAAGGCGGAAATGCTCTATATATGGGTGCGCGCTTCGTGTTATTTACGTTCTAACATAAGCTGATTTGTAATCAGTTATTAACAAAAATTAAACTCAGAAACACTAATATATATATTCAGCTAACAAATATTTTTTAGCGGCGTCTCCTCTCTTAAAACACTGTAAGCGCGCACACAAGAACTTCCCACCCACTTCAAGAGAACGCCCCACCCACTTCAAGGCGGCTGTCCGCAGAATGCGTAATGAACGGGGGCGGGCCAGGCCGGGCTGGGCCAACCAGGACGTGCTGGGCTGGGGAGGGCCGTGCAATGCGAAAACGGCTTATGTGGCCCTGTGATGGACTTGTGACCCGTCCAGGGTGTACCCCGCCCCTCGCAAAGTGATTGCTGGACATGGGCACCGGCAACCCCCGTGACCCAAAAAAATGGAAGAAGCAGATAAAGATAATGAATCAGCATTTTCATGTTGTGTGATTGGATGGTCAGAGAGCAGACTGGTCAGTGTAGGATCTGTAGTGTCCTGCACAAGCTAAACTACATTTATGTAGATTTAACAGCTGTTTACTCAACTCACAATAGCTTCTTCAGTCAAGCAGAAATTCTCCACCCTAAAGTGAATTGAAACACATTCCAGAAACACGACAGAGCAGATTTGACTTTTAGTGTTAGCCTCCATCGTGGCAATAGAAACGGACGTACTTCAATGCACAAATAACCTGTATGATAAAGTAGTTGAATTCTTCTTAAGGAATGAAAGGAAGATGGACTTTGTGTACAACTACTCAAGGCTTTTGGTGAGCAAAATGCATTTTATTTACATTTTTGACATTTTATTATGTTCATATTGATGCTTTTGCTAAATCCACATGTGGAGTAGTTTTTTTGAATTGTATTAATTTGGTTCCTTGCTTTAGTAATGTAATGCAGTGCCCTAATATCCCACATTTCTATATATTATTGATTGTTTCTAGGTTGGGCATCATTATGATGGCCTTAAGATGTGGATAAATTCAGACAGGACACACATGAAGGTAGAAAATGAATGGCCGACCACTGACAGTTTCATGTTTACTCACCGTCACTGTTGATACACTGGACTTGGGGAATTTGGGTTCCAGGTCCACATTCTTTGTCATTATCAGGAATACACGCCTCCAGTTGGACCACCAGCCACTCGTAGCAGCTGGGGTCTTCACATGGTATGGCCTCCACAAGATGAGGGCAGTTCCCTGTCCCGTCTGTGGGCTCATTGATGATCCCTCGCTTCCTCAGTTTGAAACCTGCCAAAAACAAATCATTAAACCAGCAGAAGATGACAACTTCAAGACCCTTATTTATAACCCTTGTTTTTTCAAGGTATTAAAGAGACAGTTGTGGTAACTTTAGTTATTTTAAAAACATTTATACATATTTAGCGTTTTTAAATAAAATTATCCTCATCAAGAAAAATAGAGATCTCAATTTATTCATAAAGACTGTCCTTTTTCATTTTGCGCCAGTATATTTGCTTATTATTGTCTTTTTCTAATGCCATATGCAGCTTTTAGCAAAGCCGTTTAGCTTGTATTCTGCTACTTTTAGCTTCTATGCAGCCTTTTTTTTAACCTTAAGCTTTTTCTACTAGTTCAATACTTTAGCATTTACAGAGTATTTTGTTACATTTTATGCTTTTGCTACAGTTAGCTTTTATCTTGTGTTGTACCGGTATGTATTTTAGCTAGCATTTTGCAACTTCTAACTTCTAGCTATTGTTTTGCTACTTAAGGTTTTAACTAGTGTTCTGTTTATAGCTTTAATGTCCCAGTTTCAGCTTCTACAACAGTTTTCAGCAGTCCAGCACCCATCATTCACACTGTGTTTTCACAGGAAATGTTAATTCTTTAGTTGCATTTTTCCTATTTCAGTCAACATCTCATTTAACAGTTTTTTTGGGGGAAAACAGACAGGATACATCAAAACTTGTGTCTCCATCAGAAAATGTGTACCTGTATTGACTTTTAATAGGAAAACATTTTACAACAAAGACAAAGTTAGGATATTTTTTTTTTTTTTGCAAATCAAGTGATAAAACTAGGGATGGGGCAGATCCGATCCAGTATCGGTATTGGTATCCGATACCAGCCTTGTTTACATATCGGATTTTCAGAGCAGAGACTGCCATCTTTCCGATCCATGATACACTGCAGTTGTCTTCAAACTATGGAATGGATTTCCTGAACGGAGGCGTGTTTTATGAGCCCAGAGTAGTAAGACCCGCCTCACATTCAGGAAATCCATTTCCTAGTTTGCCCCTTGCAGCCAGGTAAAACGTGAGTAAACACAGAGAGGACTGGAGGACTGTGGCTAACGGCTAACCAACTTTTCATCTTGGCATCAGAGTCGGTCAGAGTTTATTGATTTTTGCATGTCCGCGAACATGTCTGCTGTGTGGATGTGTTTTACTCTTGAAGCACCGCAAAGCAAGACAGCAGCGACGTGTACGTGTCTGCAGAGCCGCGTGCGTGTCTGCAGAGCCGCTGTCCAGAGAGGAGGAAGCTCCGTCGCGTCATATAATACCACAAACGTGATGAAACATTTGAAAAAGACCACAGTAAAGAGCATGACGATTGTTTAGCCCGGCGGGAGAAAGACAAACGGAGCCGACAGAAATCACTTCTGGACTCGTTTCAACAGCAAGGTAAACTTCCGCTGGACAACGTGAAAGCTAAAGGGATAACCCAGAAACTGCTAAACAACTTGTCAGGAACACTGTCAGCCAACCTGTGGGGTTTGCTGGAAAAGATTGTGACTTTGCTGGAACCCTTTGAGGAGTTAACCAGAGAAATCAGCTCAGCGAGCTCCTCTGCAGCTGATGTGATCCCAGCGTCACCATTTTAAACAGCTGCTCGCTGAT
>JBBPBX010000623.1:0-19153 GCA_038048925.1 Garcialebias charrua
ACATTAGAACTGATGATGTCTGAGAAGTAGCTGGATTTGGCTTGAGAAATACTGTTCTTGTAATGGATAATGTGGTTTGCATAAAGTTCCTTGTGAATTGTGAGACCGGATTTTTTATAGACGCTCTAGTCGCCGACCTTTGTTTTTCAGGGAACAGAGTGCTGGAGTGAACCAGGGTGCAGAGTTGGAGAAGGAAACAGTCCGGGTTTTCAAAGGAGCAACAGAGTTAAGGATGTTGGTGAGGCTGGTGTTGTATAATGTGACAAGATCCTCTGGGTTAGAAGAGTTGAAGGTGAAGAATGTGTTATTAGTATGAGATAAAAGAGTGTCATGGTTGATATTCTTGATATTACGGAAGGAAAGAGTACATTGAGGTTTCTCTGAGGAAAATTTAAGATTAACACTGAATGAAATCATCAGGTGATCAGTAAATGGAAGTTCATCAGAAGAACAGTTAAGAGGAGAAAGTCCGGAGCAGCAAAGTAAGTCCAAAGTGTGGCCCTGTCTGTGTGTTGGAAAGTTGATGAATTGTTGAAAGCAGGATGTGAAGTCTCTGGTGAGGGGGTTGTTTTCTTCATCCATATGTAAGTTGAAATCGCCCAGCATTTAAAACATCAGGCCAAGCCACTTCTACCACATACTCAAAGGATAAACCAGACAGAAAAGATGAGCTTCTCAAACAGGAATCCTCAAAGCAGATTACATGTCTACAAAACTTCTGTTATGTTTGTGGTAAGCCACAAACTAAAATTTCACGCCATTTGCAAACACACCAGACGCATCCTGAAATTATCCAACTGTTTTCCCTTCACAAGGATTCTAAAGAGCGCAAAGTTTTATTAGAAAAATTGAGGAACAGGGGAATTCACAAGCATAACAATGCAGTTTTACAAGGTGGACAAGGGCCCTTGAAAGTGAAGAGAAAGACAAAAGCTAAGGCCGTAGATGGAACATTTATTCACTGTATCTACTGTGAAGGAATGTACGTTCAAAAGCAACTATGGAGACATGTCCGTAGATGCCCTTGTAAGCCAGAAAATATGGATATGGATAATCCACCTGGAAGAGCCAAAGTGCTGAGTTTGGCTTTGGCTAAAGAGTCTGCATTCTATCATGAAATCTGAAGTGGTGTTTGTAAGATCATTAAAAGTATGAAACCCGACGATGTTACCTCAGCTGTGAGAAATGACCTGTGTATTATTCAGTTTGCTCAGTCACTCCACAACAGACATGGACAAGACCCCTCAAAATACGACTACATGCGACAAAAGCTTCATGAAGTTGGCCGTTTGTTGATATGTCTGCGCACAAAATATGCAATACATAACCTAGAGGATGCTGTGAAACCTGCTAACTTCCAGAGAGTTGTGCAAGCAGTAAAGACTGTGTCAGGCTTTGATGAAGAAACACGTTCATACAAAAAAACAAGCCTTGCCATAAAACTGGGACATACACTGAACAAAATCTGTAACCTTGTTCATTGCCGAGCACTCATGGCAGAAGATGAACAACTGATGAAGTCGTCAGACGCATTCAAAAAACTGTGCTCATTAAAATGGTCAGAGATGGTGTCTCATAGTGCCCTTAGCACTTAAAATCATGCCAAATACAATAGGCCATTAACATTACCATTCACTGAAGATGTTAAGCTTCTGCATCAGCATCTGAATAAATCAGGAGAAAATGCCTTTAACACCTTGAAAGATGAAGCCAGCCCCCAGACTTATGCAGAACTTGCAAAAGTTACACTTGCATAGGTCATTGTGTTCAATCGTAGACGAGCAGGAGAGGTTTCAAAGATGCACCTACGAAGTTTTATGGAGCGTGACACCACCAAGCTCCATGATGATGTTGCCATGGGTTTGTCAACGGTTGAACAGAAGCTCTGCAGCCATTTCACTCGGGTTGAAATCATTGTGAAAAGAGGCCGAAAGGTTGCAGTTTTACTCG
This sequence comes from Garcialebias charrua, assembly GCA_038048925.1. Classification (NCBI taxonomy): domain Eukaryota; kingdom Metazoa; phylum Chordata; class Actinopteri; order Cyprinodontiformes; family Rivulidae; genus Garcialebias; species Garcialebias charrua. The sequence goes on from JBBPBX010000623.1 coordinate 1,951, forward strand.
CACCAAATGTGGTGGATGCACTGACTTTATTGGCAAGTAAGAGAGAGACATGTGTTGTTTTACAAACAAACTTATTTCTATTTGCAAGACCTAAATCAATGAGTCACTACAGAGGACAGGACAGTCTGCGTGTTCATGCAAGCCAGTGTGGAGCATAGCACCCAGAGTTCCTCAGGTCAACACAACTACGGAAACATGTAGCCACGCTCTCACAAGTCTTGAACTTAAAAAACAATGAACTTGACCAGGTTGCAGACTTCTTGGGCCATGACATCCGTGTTCACAGGGAATTTTACAGATTACCAGCTCCCCCAACACAACTGGCAAAGATATCCAAGCTACAGGTTGAAAAAAATATGGAGGAACTTTTTTTTTAAATAAAGTATTTAAAAGTGTAACACAGATTTATACAATATTAATACATAATACAGAAAGGTACATACCCCAGATACTGGTAGCATACTGGTTATTTAACCAGTATGTATATTTTGTACCAGACTATTCTATAAAATGACATGTTATCTTGTACTCAATTGGTATGTACCTGGTACCTATGCAACCTGGCTTTATAATGAAATGACTAATAACCTAGTTGCCTGGTATGTACCGAGGTCTTTGTTACAATCAAAAAAATGTGTTCAATAAAAAAACAACTGGACTTTTATTTGTAGCAGAAGACGTTTCGCCCTTCATCCAAAAGGCTTTCTCAATTCTAAGAGAAGAGACCTGTCCAGGTGTCCCTGTGATGGACTGGAGACTTGTTATTATTATAACTTGTCAGTTATTATTATTATTATTATTATTATTATTATTATTATTATTATTATTATTATTATTATTATTATTATTATTATATTACTTAAAAATGTGTTCCTGTGATGGACTGGAGACCTGTCCAGGTGTCCCTATGATGGACTGGAGACTTGTCCACGTGTCCCTGTGATGGACTGGTGACTTGTAAATGTGTCCCTGTGATGGACTGGAGACTTGTAAATGTGTCCCTGTGATAGACTGAGACTTGTCCAGATGTCTCTGTGTCCCCCTTCAATGTAGCCAGTCCAAAGTTGGACAGATTCTGGAAAAAGCAGCAATATCTGATCCTAATATGTCAGACACAAGTTTCCCTGTTTTTCCCAGCACTTCAAAATGTTGCTTTTCTCCTGACACAAGGAATATTGGAGAAAACACATTTAAAACATAAGGCAAAGCAGTCTGCATTCTATCATGAAATCTCAAGTGGAGTTTGCTATTTATGAGACTGAGCTGAATGCAGCACCTCAGACTGAGGAAGTCTTTATTTAGGGCCTTGTCATCAAATTTATCAGTGAACTTAAAAGGTATGTGGAGCTTTATTAGTGTTAACAAAAAATACAATTTTTCCTATTTATATAACTAGGTTGAGGAATCTTAGCAAATAAATCCTTTGCAAAATATGACTTTCTTTTGGAATATCGAGGTGAACTGATCACCAAGGAGGAATGTGAGAGGAAGCAACAGGTTTGCAATGAATCGATGAAAGTGTTTTTGTTTGAATTGTACTTTGATGTAAAAACTGTAAAAAAAACTTTGTCGAGGAAGTCTTCTTTTATAAGACTGAGCTGAACATAGCATGTAAGACTGAGGAAGTCATTCGTCCGAAACACGTCTTCAGTCTGAGGTGCTGCATTCAGCTCAGTCTTATAAATAGCACCCTCTCACAGTGGATCAACCAGTTTGCAGGTCCTCCTTGATCATGAGAGCAGCTGGTTTTGGCTGTTCAGCAAACTCGTTGATCCACTGTGAGAGGGTGCTATTTATAAGACTGAGCTGAATGCAGTACCTCAGACTGAGGAAGTATTTATTTATAAGACTGAGCTGAGTACAGCATCCAAGACTGTGGAAGTCATTTGTCCGAAAGGTTTCCTCAATCTGAGATGTTGCATTCAGCTCAGTCTTATAAATAGCACCCTCTCACAGTGGATCAACCAATTTGCTGATGACAGCCAAAACCAGCTGCTCTCATGATCAAGGAGGACCTGCAAACTGGTTGATCCACTGTGAGAGGGTGCTATTTATGAGACTAAGCTGAATGCAGCACCTCACACTGAGGAAATCTTTATTTATAATACTGAGTTGAATACATTATCTCCAGACTTGGACAAAAGACTAAACATTTCCAGTTTTTTTTTTTTGCTTTTCTTTGTGTTGTTTTTTTGAATGTCCTGAGGACCAGACTTAGCTTTTTTGATTATTCTACTAGAATTATTGAGCATTCATCAGGGTATTTTAATTTTAGTATGTGTCTTGTTCAACAAGCTTTCTAGTGTTTTATGTTTTCATGTAACAAATGTGATGCCCTGTGATAAACTTGCGAACCGTGAAAGGTGCACCCCGCCCCTTGCCCTATGATTGCTGGATATGGGCACCGGCGACCCCCGTGACCCAAAATGGAAGAAACGGGTAAAGATAATGGATGGATGTAGAAAATGGGCAATGTTTAGGCTGATGGTCCTCCTTGATCATGTGAGCAGCTGGTTTTGGCTGTCATCAGGAAGTCTTTATTTATAAGACTCAGCTGAATACAACATCTCAGACTAAGGAAGTCTTTATAAGACTGAGCTGAATACAGCATCTCAGACTGAGGATGTCTTTCGTCACTCGTAAGTTAGGGATAACCTGTACTTTACAGTGGGTTGTGGTGAACCGTGTAAAAAAAGTACAATTTTGTTTTAGAAATATGTACAAGTTTATAATGTTAATGTTTTATAATATGTAAATATGTCATCTCAGACTGAGGAACTCTTTCATCGCTCGTAAGTCGGGGATCACCTGTACTTTACAGTGGGTTGTGGTGAACCGTGTAAAAAAAGTACAATTTTGTTTTAGAAATATGTACAAGTTTGTAATGTTAATGTTTTATAATATGTAAATATGTCATCTCAGACTGAGGAACTCTTTCGTCGCTCGTAAGTCGGGGATCACCTGTACTTTACAGTGGGTTGTGGTGAACCCTGTAAAAAAAGTACAATTTTGTTTTAGAAATATGTACAAGTTTGTAATGTTAATGTTTTATAATATGTAAATATGTCATCTCAGAAGTCTTTCATCGCTCATAAGTCAGGGATCACCTGTACTTTACATTGGGTTGTGATTAACCCTGCAGAAAAAGTAAAATTTTGTTTTAGAAATATGTACAAGTTTGTAATGTTAATGTTTTATAAAATGTAAATATGTCATCTCAGACTGAGGAACTCTTTCGTCGCTCGTAAGTCGGGGATCCCCTGTACTTTACATTAGGTTGTGATTAACCCTGCAGAAAAAGTAAAATTTTGTTTTAGAAATATGTATATAATGTTAATATGTTTTATAATAATGTAAATATGTCAACAGAATTTAAGTTTTTATTTTATTTTATTTGAAACATTTAAGTTTTATTTTATTTTAAACATTTGAAGATTTGTTAGTGAATATAAATAAAGTATGTGCCTAATTTGTTTAATAAAATCAGTTCAAAAAACTGTTCTCCTAATGCAGTGTCCTGTCACATTTGTGTGTTTTATGTTAATTTTATGTTAAGTAGGCGGAGTTTAAATGTCCCTTTAAAGACCCCATAATGCATGTTTGTCCTCCTGTCACATTTGTGTGTTTTATGTTAATTTTATGTTAAGTAGGCGGAGTTTAAATGTCCCTTTAAAGACCCCATAATGCATGTTTGTCCTCATAAACCACATTTTTTGACGTCCTTGTAAACCACACTGGAGTCTGGGTGGTAAAACGTGCTGTGAAGCTCCTATCGGAAAGCTAAAGTGACCCAAATTTTTTTCAAAATTTTTAGAGTGCTCTGAGCTTGGTCCCAGGTCGCTAGGACCTCGGGAAGGGGTAGACCCCGTATTACACCTTCGGGCGGGTTTGGCGAAAAAGTCCGGCTAAACCACATTGACAAACCTGTGTGTGTGTGTGTGTGTGTGTGTGTGTGTGTGTGTGTGTGTGTGTGTGTGTGTGAGAGCGCCGTGACTCTGCTGACACAGATGAGATAACTTATCAACGTGATTACTCTTTTTAATCACCAACACAGACCCCGCATGCGAGGTGACCGGCCAGAACTCAGATAAAAACAGAGCAGGTTTACTGCTGCTCCTTGTCTGCCTCTCGCTCAGGGCAGGGGCAAGACATGAGCGCAGTACTGTGCTGAAACCACGCCCACGTGCTGACACGCCCCCAGCGTTCCAGGGCAAGGCAAAATCATGTTTTTTCATGATTTTTGAGACTTAATTTTATAAGGAAATCAATGTTTTTAATCAGTCAGATTTATATGGGTGATTAATAACACATATTTATGCCGTGTGACAAAATAAAAACACACATTTAATTTCACTTTACACAGTCTTTAAAGATCAGATGTTGCAGCTTTCCAGCGATAATAAAAAATTTAAAGACTCAGTATTAGATATTCAAGCCAGAAGTATGCGGGATAATGTTGTTTTCTCTGGGATTCCGGAGGGAGCGGAGGAGAATCCGGAGGCCTCGGTTCGGGCCTTCTTTCAAAATCAGCTAAAGTTGCAGAGTGAAACCATTAATGCCATTACTTTTCATCGAGTTCACCGCATCGGTGCTAAACGGCCGGGGAACAGTAGACCGCGCCCAATAATAGCTAAATTCAGACTTGACTATTGTAATGCTTTGTATGTTGGTATTAAACAATCCTCCATCTCCCGTTTACAGCTTGTACAGAACTCTGCCGCACGCTTTTTGACCAACACACGAAAATATGAACACATCACTCCTGTCCTGTCCTCTCTACACTGGCTCCCGGTTCAGTTCAGGATACAGTTCAAGCTGCTCCTGTTTGTTTTCAAAGCTCTGAATGGACTTGCACCTCTCTACATCTCAGAACTTTTGAAAGCCCATCAGCCCGGCAGAGCTTTACGATCTGCCAGTCAACACCTGCTGGAGGTGCCTCGCTCAAGGTACAAACAATGGGGAGACCGGTCATTTTCTGTTGCCGGCCCAAAAGCCTGGAACAGCCTCCCCCTTGAGCTGCGTGCCACCTCTGATCTGACTCTGTTCAAAACCAGACTGAAGACCCACTTGTTCAAAAAAGCTTTCAGTGTGTAACTTTTATTACTTTTGGTATTTTAGTATGTACCATTTTTTATTTCTATTGCCTTCTTTTATTACTGTTGTTTTTTATTCTATTCTCACTGATTTATTGTTCCAGTTTATTCATCTTTTTATCCTGTTAAGCACCTTGGTCAATGCAAGGCATTGTAGGAAGGTGCTATACAAATAAAGTTTATTATTATTATTATTATTATTAAATTCGAACATTATAAACAAAAGAAACAGTTCAAAAGCCGAGGTAGGGAACTGCGTAACACACACTTTAGCATGAACGATCAATACCCTGCAGAAATTCTGAGTAGGAGGAGAGTTCTGTTCCCGATAAGAAAGAAAAATATAAGTGAAGGAAGAAGAGCTAACATCTCTGTGGATAAACGGTCAGCTGTTTAGAGATCCAGAAGCTACTCCTTGGCTTTATTAGCCATATGATCAAGGTAAGAACTATATCGGTTGCTAATATTGATTAATATTATTAAATATAGTATTTGTTAATATCACTTACCAGATATATTTAATTTTTTTTCAGCACAGCTCGGTGGTGGGACACTCAGATAGTGGTGGTACACAAGGTGGGATGACACTTGATGTGGTAAGAGGGTCCTTTTGTTGTTTTTTATTATCTGAATTATGTTTCCATGTATATCATTTCTCTTTGTTTTCTTGTCTATATTTGTCTAACTTAACAATTATCAGTGCACAAGCACAAGGGTTGACATACGTCTTTATATATCCATACAATTACTTCATAAATGAAAACTTCTCTGATTCATTTTCAAAAGAAACAGCAATTACTCTATTTAAAAATCATATATAGTTAATCATTAAGGGATATGTTTTTGTCTGGATCTATTATTATCTTTTATATTTCTGATAATGGGTGTGGTTTAGCTATATTATCATTAGCACAGGTATGGGTACCTTAGGGTTTGTCACATGGAACATTAATGGAGCCGGTAGCCAACGTAAAAAATATAGAATTTTTAACCAGATTAAAAGATTAAAGGCAGATGTTGTATTACTCCAAGAAATTCATAAATTGACCTCAACTGTAGATGAGCTAAAATCTTCAGAGTTTCCTAATGTATCCTCAGCCTGTTATAATTCAAGACAAAGAGGGGTGGCAATTTTAATACATAAAAATGTTAACTTCACAGTATTAGATCAGGTTATAGACCCGCACGGTAGATATATAATATTAAAGTTATCAATATTTAGACAAAATTATTGTATTGTTAGCATATATGGACCGAATATAGACGACGCTGCTTTTTTTCATGATTTTTTTTCCACTCTATCAAATCACATGGATTCCTCACTGGTGATGGGAGGTGATCTCAACTTTGGTTTAGATGACAAAATAGACAGACTGAATGCAGCGGTAACTCAACGCAGTTGGTAATCTATAAATATAGTTAAACAGTATATGAATGATTATGGACTCTGCGATGCATGGCGTTCTTTTCACCCTGATAGCAAAGAACATTCTTTCCTTTCACATGTGCATCACTCATATTCTCGTCTAGATTATTTCATAGTAAGCAATTCATTGATGACAAACATTTCAGACACTAAGATACACCCTATTGCTGTCAGCGATCATGCACCAGTTACTGTAAATTTAGATTATAAAAAACAACAACAAAAAATATAAATTGGAGATTAAATACATCACTGCTTCAAGAAGAAGGATTTTTGAAATATTTGAAAAAAGAATGGGCATCGTATTTAGAGTTTAATGACTTGCCAGTAACTTCAGCATGAACCCTTTGGGAGGCTGGGAAAACAGTCATGAGAGGTAAAATAATATACTATTCAAGAAATAAAAAGAAAAAAGAAACTAAACGTATTGAGGAATTAGAGAAATCCATTAAATTATTAGAAGGTCTACAAGGAGAGGAAACATAGCAAAAGCTACGCAAATTAAAATTAGAACTAAAATGAATATATTGATAAGAAAAATAAATTATTGATACAAAGACTTAGATTAGATAATTTTGAATACAGTAATAAATCAGGGAACTTTTTAGCTAATCAACTCAAATTAAACAAAGAAAAAACATCTATACAGTATATGGTATTAAAGATAAAAATGGAAATATAATTCATGATGAGGGAAAAGTAAACAATGTTTTTAAAGATTTCTATAAAACTCTATACACTCCACAAATAAATCCATCTAATGAGGATATTAATGAATTCTTGGAGAAAGTAACACTTCCAAAACTAGATATTAGTCAATCATCAAAACTAGACTCACCATTAACATCAGATGAGCTCCATGAAGCAATTAAAAGCATGCCTAATAAGAAATCTCCAGGTCCTGATGGATATCCAGTAGAATTCTATAAAAAATTCTGGGATATACTGGAACCGATATTTTATAGAGTGCTACTTGAGTCAGAAGAAAATGGCAGGCTACCAACACATATGAATTCAGCCAACATTAGTCTCTTATTAAAACCAGGCAAAGACCCAGTATTACCTACCAGTTATCGTCCAATCTCTCTTATTAATGTTGATGTTAAAATAATTTGTAAAGTCTTATCTAAAAGACTAGAGAAGATAACTCCTGTTATTATACATCCAGACCAAACCGGATTCATAAAAGGAAGACACTCAGACACAAATACACGAAGATTATATAATGTAATAGAGTATTCGTATTTTAAAAATATTGAAACAGCTATTTTTTCTTTAGATGCTGAAAAAGCATTCGATAGAGTAAATTGGAATTTCTTATTTGCTACCTTAAATAAATTTGGATTTGGGGATTACTTCATTAACTGGTTAAAAATATTATATAGTTCACCAACAGCGTGTGTCAGGACAAATAATCAATTATCTTCAAGCTTCTGTTTACAGAGGGGCACCAGGCAAGGTTGCCCACTTTCACCAGCATTATTTGCTATTTTTATTGAACCTTTAGCAGCAGCAATAAGGCAAAGTGCTGATATTAAAGGCATAAAGGGTAGAAACATAGAACATAAAATTAGTCTTTATGCTGACGATGTTTTGCTTTTTCTTGAGAACTCAGGAAACTCAATATCTAATGTTATCAAATTAATAAACTCGTTTTCAAAAGTTTCTGATTATTCTATAAACTGGACAAAGTCTACAGTTCTTCCAATAAATTGCGTGTTTAATAATTCTCTTAATGAAAAACTACAATCAGGTAACATTAAATATTTAGGTGTTAATATCTCTCCTAAATTGGAAGATTTAATAAAATTAAATCATATCCCACTATTAAAGAAAATTGAAGACGATCTTACTAGATGGAGATCTCTACCCATATCACTTATGGGAAGAGTTGCCTCAGTAAAAATGATGGTGCTGCCGAGAATAAATTATTTAATCCCAATGATTCCAAATAAACCTTAAACTGAATGGTTTAAGTCCCTGGGGCCTCATGTATCAACGGTGCGTACGCACAAAAACCGTGCGTACGTCACTATCCACGCAAAACTCCGTATGTATCAAAACTGAACTGAACGTGGAAATGTTCGCACCGCCACGGCAGCTCCAGAGCAGGCGTACGCACGTTTCTGTGGTTTGTGTTCCTTTGGCGACACTTACAGGTGATTCTGGAAACTGTTCATGATAGGGAAATAATTATTATTTCCACCCAAACACACATGATTAACAATTATTACATCCACATGGACGCAATCAGAATATAACCTGCAAAAAATATAAAAAACAGAAAGACTGAATAGTTCTGCACAGCTTAAATTCTTGTTTTTTGTTCATTTTTAGCTGTTTTAGCAGTTGAAGAACGTGATGCATGATGGGACAAGACGACATTCCTCTGTTGCAGGGTATATTTAAATGAAAACAACATTTTTCTTTTTTTTTAATTCATTCCAGATTTAAAGAACACAAGAAAACTATTTTAAAAAACCCACAAGAAATCCTCTTTTGCCTTCATTTCATGTATTGTTTCATTTCATGTTGTTCATTCTAAATAGTTTTCATGTGTTCTTTAAATCTGGAATGAATAAAAAAAAAAACGTCGTACCATGCGGGATTCGAACTCATGAGGTTTGGGACGAAAGGCGAACACGCTACCCACTGACCTATCTAGGCATGTTAAAATAGCTGGGTCAACTTCTCATTTAAAAGTGGACGGTTTGTTGTGCGCTGAGCGTGCCAAACAAAACCTTTTTCTGTGCCTCTCTACGTCACTCAGAAGTGTCTCCAGTTCACAATCCGTGAAGTTCCTCTTTTTTCCACGTTTCGACATGATTTGCAATAGAGCAAAGACGACATTCCTAACGTGCAGGGCAAATTTAAATGAATTTGCATATTTATATGGAGGCGTGTCAAAGGCGGAGTCGGCCACTCTCTCATGTGCGCTCAATTCCACGTTGGTTGTGATGTACAAAAGGAATGTGTGTGGATTCCGGTGTACGCACAGTTTGATACATCTGGATTTATTTGTGCGTACGCAGTTTTCTGGATTTGACCGTACACAACTTTTCAGTAAGAAATCCACGCAAATCTTTGTACATGAGGCCCCTGGACTCTTCTTTATCTAAATTCCTTTGGAAAAATAAAACTCCACGTATTAGTTTAAAAACATTACAGAAATCTAAAGATACCGGAGGATTAGAACTTCCAAACTTTTATTACTACTATTTAGCCAACAGGTTACAATATATATCAAAGTGGTTAAAACCGAATGCACTAGATGAAACTTGGATAGATATAGAACAAACTTTATGTAATAATATTAGGATTTCAGATCTACCATTTATCAGTACAGATTTAAAAAGACATGTCTGCTTTAAGAGCATCAATATTAGCTCATCTCTGACAGCATGGTGGGAGTATCTGAAAATGACAAAGTCTTCACTACTCCCATGTAGACATACACCTCTCTGGAACAATCCTGACATTCAACAAGAAAATAATATGTTAAATTTCCCAGGTTGGAGAATGAAAGGTATTGAATGTCTGGAACACATATTTGAGGGTATAGACTTTATTCCATTTAATAAATTAATAATACAATATGACATTGATAATAAATATTTCCTACAATACCAACAAATTAAGTCAATTGTAAAAAAGAAATTTAAGCTTAATAAAACATTGTTGGAAACACCAACATGTGTGTTAGAGTTTATTAATTTTCAACCACCCAAATTATTATCTAAAATATACAAAAAATTGTCTAGAATCGATGACTCGATAGCACTACCTGTTGAAAAATGGGAGTCAGATTTATCAATCAACTTTGAACAAAAAATTTGGTCTCAAGTATGTTCAAATACTTTTAAATTGACTAGAATCTCCAATTTACAATTAATACAATATAAGGTTCTCTATAGAGTACATTATACAGGTCAGCGAATGTTTAAGATGGGCTTTACACCATCTAACAACTGCTCACAGTGCATAAGTAATATACCTGATGATTTTATTCACGCACTCTGGTTCTGTCCACCGGTTCAGAGGTTCTGGGTTCAGGTATGTGAAGACTTGTCTAAATGTTTTAAATTTAATATCCCACTCTCTCCATCTGTTTGCTTATTGGGTATGATGGTGTAGTGGTAAGGGAACCGGACTTGTGATCCGAAGGACCCAGGTTTGAGTTTGATCCCCGGCCACTACACACCTTGGGGTGTCTATGAGTGCACACCTATTTTCCCAGCTCCCCGGGCGCTGACAACGGCTGCTCACTGCACCACCTGGTGGTGGTTGGGTTAAATGCAGAGGCCAATTTTGTCTGTCAAGTATGGGAAACATACACAGATGACAAAAATGTGAAATACATTTAATTTTACTTAATTTATGTTATACTAGAAAAAAATACATCCTGTATGCTTTTCACTGCCTTATGCATCGCAAAGAAAACCATACTCATAAATTGGAAAAATAAAAATAATCTTAGCATTAATCAGTATAAAAATCTTCTGTTAGATCATATTAGTCTTGAAACAGCATCTGCCGACACATCGGATCAATCTATTTGGCATTCTTTGATCGGCTCCGTTACGTAGTGAGGGTGGGGGGTCTGGGATCTGGCCTTGTGGGGCATTGGGGCTGGTGGGGGGGAGGTTGGGGTTTAGGGCGCCGGGGTTGGGGCTGCTTGGGCGGGGAGGACCCTGCCTTCGACCTGGGGAGGACCGGGGGGGTTCTGGGGGATGTCTGCTAGGGGCGGCATGCGGGCCCTCGGGTGGTCGGTGGCGGCGGTCATGGGTCGCCGGTCGGTGACCCGGCTGTGCTGGGGTGGTTTCGGGATGGGCGCCGGGAGCTTGGGACTCTGGGGGCGTGTCGTCCCGGGCTTGGGCCTGGTGGGGATCGGGGGTCTTGGGCTCTGGCGGGCGGGTCGCCGGGCTATGGGCTGGCTCGCGCTCTGGTGCCCGGCTCTGGCAGGGGGATCTCGGCTCGCTAGTGGGTTGGGGGTTCATGTGCTAGGGGGTTGTGTGTCTGGGAGCGTGACTAGTGGCCAAACGGAGGGGGTGGGTTAACCCAGCCTGGGTGTCTAATGTGTTATGTGTTCTGAAAGTTGTTAGTATGAAGGGTGGGTGTAGTATTTCTTCTGGGTTGGGGACTAAGTGGATGTCCTTGATGATGGTCTGGGACTATGCTTGGCCGGCGTGCGGGCCCTTGTTGGGGCCTGCTCGCGGTGCTTCCTGGCTCTGTCAACAGTTAGGCGGGCGCTCTTGGCCTTGTTGTCCATGTGAGATTTTGTGTCTTCTTGGGCGGCGGGCTGACTGCGGTTCATAGGGGTCGTGGCGGCCCTGGTGGGTGTGGGCTGTTGGTTCTGCTGTTGGCGGCCTCTGGGCCGTGTCCCTCATGGTCTTGACTCAATGGCCTGGCGGTCGGAGAGGTGTTTCTTTTGCCTCGCTCCTTGGGTGGACCTTGGCGAACTGGGGGGGGTATGTAGGGTCAGCGGGGGAGCTGACTCGCTGCGGGAACATTGTTCCTGCAGATATTTTCTCCCTATCCCTCAACACGCACCTCCGCCCTCTTCATCTCAACTTAATACATGTAGGGATTTTGAGACTCGGGTGTGCTACAACGGTTTTACATCTCTGTTGTTCAGAACCACCTGGGACTCAATTTTACTATACACTTTAGACATTCACTCATAAACATCCTCATAAAAGTCACATATAGGGGATGGAATGAGCACATGGTTATGGGTGGCAGGATGACATCACTCTCGCCCCCTGTACCTATGCTCACTCAGAATTATGCATTTAGACAATTAGGGCCTGGGTTAGAGTTGGAGTGGAGGGTAAACTGGTAAAATGCCAGTCTTTACTCCTTCTCTTTCCTTTTTAAGTACACTTTACAACAACACTCATCAACAGCACATTTGGGGACGGGGGTGTATGTGTCTGGGTCTAGATTTGTTAATTTCAATTTTTTTATTTATGTATTTATTTATACAGTATATATATATTATTTATTTATTTTTCTCTTACCCCCCTGGTTACCTGGCGATCATTCTGGGGGTGGGCCGTCAGGGATTGTCCTGGGATGTGGGAGGGTTCGGGACCTGGGGGTTCGCCGTGGACGGGGCTTGCGTTCCGCTTTCCCTAGGGCTGCTTGGGCTCGGGTGTCCTGTCCTGTCGGCAGGGAGAGGGTTGGGCCGATTCTTGGATGTCGGCTACTCTCCACCCCAGAATGAATGGGCCTACCTCCTGGGTTTGGGTACGGGCTCCCCCATGCAGGGGGTAGGTACATGTCTGGACCTAGGGGGTATGGTGTGTGCATCGGGATTTTGAATGGAATGTGTTGTTATTGTTTGTCTTTGTGTGAGTGAGGATGAGGGTGGGTATGAGTGAGTGTGTCTGTGTATGAATGTCTAATTGTCAGACTGGGATTGGACTGCCCCCTCTCTACTACATCTAAGGCTACTTGATGTCGCGCTCCTACCACGTGGCCCCCGGGTGGGTGTCCTTTTGCCTGTGGGCGGGCTGGGGGCCCTTGCTGTCGTTTTCGGGGGTTGGGCGCTTGGGCTGTGTCTGCTCGGCCTGGTGGCTGCCTGATGGGGCTCGGGTCCTCTGGTCCTATCGGGTCTGGGCCTGAGGGGTGAGTGTCTCCTGGCCTCGGTATCCGGGCCTGGGGCTACGTCAGTGCGGCGGGCTCCGGCGAGGGCCTGTGGGCTTGTCGCTGTTGGCTCCCCGGGGGTCATTGTATGTGGCCGCTGGTGGAACTCGTCCGGTTCTTCCCCTTGGTCAGATCTGGGGAGTGGGCGAGTGGCTCGTCCTGTTCGGGTGGCCCTGGGGACTCTGGGCCCGGGGTCCTTCTTGGGGTCTTGGGCTTTGATCGCCCCTTCGTCTGCCTCTGGCTTTGGGGGGACAGATCTCTGATGCTTCACAGTCGCTGCTGAATGTTCTATTGGAGGAACCTTATTCACTTATGCATGCTCACAACCACACACAAATGGATGCAGGGATGTATATGTAGATATCATATGCAGATATGTAGATGGATATGTGATATGAATGCATATATATATATACTGTATATATATTTGTAGGTATGGGTATGTTTATTTATAGAAATCTACTGCAATGTCATGATTATTATTAGTCTTTATGCATGTATGTTTCGTTGCTGTGTTCTGTCATGTGCTTTGCAGGATTGCGGACGGAGGTTGGGTGTGTTTGCCTTGTGCTTTTGTGGATAATTGTTGTTTTGTTGTCTTACTTTCTATCTTTTCTTTCTCTCTATTAAAAAAACACATATCGGTGTGAGAGGATGGCTATAAGGTGAGAAGGGAGGCCATCTATAAATGGAAAAAAAAATGTTTCAGCCTGCCTCAGCAATGCCAAACCACCACCTTCCAACATCAGTAGAGAGGAGAGGGATGTACTCACCACTCTTAGCAAGGACAAAAACATCATCATCCTCCCAGCAGAGAAAAGAAGTTGCACAGTGATTTTGAACCAGAAAGACTTTCATGAGAAAGTTATGACACTCCTTAGTAACTTGACCACTTATGAGCCACTGTAGAGAGATTGTTACAAGAAGAGGTTGAAAGATTGCCTGAAAATTTTGAAGCAGGACAAGGGTATTGACAGTATTCTGTACCACAGACCGTACCCAAGGGAGGCGATGTAAAATTCACAAACAATGTGTACATTTAAGACCAATTGTTAGCATGATTAACACTTACAATGTTTCCAAATAGCTGGCGTCTGTCCCTTTAGTTGGCAGCTCAGAACACCACATACAGAATACCATGGACTTTGTGGATAAGGTGAGGGATGTCATCATGAAGACTGATGAAACTGGTCTCTTTTGATGTCGCATCACTCTTTACGTGCATTACTGTTGATGAGGCAGTGGAGGTGGTCTGTTTAAGTTTAAAATCAGACACCACTCTGAGCAACAGGACCACACTTTCCACAGAGAGACTGTGTCAACTCTTGAAATTGTGCCTGCAGTCAACCTACTTCACCTATGGGGAGCAATATTATAAGCAGAAACATGGGTGTGCTATGGGATCTCTAGTTTCTCCTATTGTTGCCAACCTGTACATGGAGGAGGTAGAAAAGAGAGCCTTGACGTCCTTTTCAGGGACACTACCAAGTCATTGGTTCAGGTATGTTGATAACACCTGGGTTAAAATTAAATCTCAGGAAGTCCAACATTTCACTGATCACATCAACTCTGTGGATAAATATATCAAGTTCACACGAGAAGATGTAAAAAATGGCAGGCTGGCTTTCTTGGACTGCGAGGTCTCAGTTTCTGATGGAGGACATTTGCAAATTGAGGTGTACTGCAAACCCACCCACACAGACCAGTATTTAAAGTTTGACTCCCATCACCCTCTGGAGCACAAGTTAGGAGTCATCAGGACTCTACACCAGGAGCCAAAGGACCAGGAGCCGAAGGATCAGGAGCCGGAGTATCAGGAGCCGAAGAAGCCAAAGAGCTGGAACCAGGAGCCGGAGAACCAGGATCAGGAGCTGAAGAACCAGGAGCCAAAGAATCAATATCAGGAGCCGAAGAATCAGGAACCGAAGAATCAGGAGCCGAAGAATCAGGAGCTGAAGAATCTGCAGCCGACGAGCCAGGCGAGGAGTCTGCAGCAGCCGAAGAGCCGGACGTCGAGTCTGCAGCAGCCGAAGAGCCGGGCGTCGAGTCTGCAGCAGCCGAAGAGCCGGGCGTCGAGTCTGCAGCAGCCGAAGAGCCGGGCGTCGAGTCTGCAGCAGCCGAAGAGCCGGGCGTCGAGTCTGCAGCAGCCGAAGAGCCGGGCGTCGAGTCTGCAGCAGCCGAAGAGCCGGGCGTCGAGTCTGCAGCAGCCGAAGAGCCGGGCGTCGAGTCTGCAGCAGCCGAAGAGCTGGTAGGTCCTCTCTGCCTTCGATCTCTGCCACGGTGGTGACGGCCTGGTCCAGGACCAGATCGGGAACCCTCTTTTGGTTCAGGACCTTCCATAGCACAGGGAAAGTGAGGAGCATCTTCCAGGACCCCCTCAGAGCAGGACTCTGTAAGCGCTGAAGAGTCAGCCGGTTCAGGGTTTGCTGCTGCTGCTGATGCTGCTGTATGTTCAGGGCTGGATTATTTTAGTGTCCTTATTTCAATTAAAAACTGTTCATATTCAGGAAGCTGGGTCAGACCGGGTTGAGATAATATAAACTTTTCAGCAAGGGAAAGTACAACATCAAAATAGTCAGGGTTATTTTTAGCAGAGGTGATTAAATTCAGTAAAGTCCGGTTTATTTGGGCAATTTCACTGAGCTAACGTTGGTGTGTGTTAGAATGTGACAAAGGAGATGGAGGTGAGGTGTCAGGGACATTTACTACCCCTGGCAGCTCTCCTGGGGTGACCTCTGCTGGGGAGAATGAACATTGTTCTGTGGATTGACCTGCGGGCTGGTCCCCCTCCATCTGGTCAGATGAACGGGGGGAGAGTGAGTGGAGACAAGACCCACCCCCGGGAAGCCGCTGTGACCGATTTCACTGGACCGAGCAGGAGCAGCTTCGAGCGACAGTGAGACGTTGCTCTCCACCCTCACCGGAAACCCAAGAGGTGAGGCGATAGAGCTCGGCCCCACTGGAGCGCTGGAGTCATACCCAAAAAACTCAGATTCGCCAGACCGAGTCTGATCAGTTTGCCATGACGGAGGTGTTGTTGACTGCTTCCGGGTCTTCTTTTTGCCGCTCTTACGGCGGCGGGGAGACTGGGGAACAGGAAGAACACAAAATTCGTCCTCATCCTCACCAGATGTCCATCTGGAAACGACGAGTGGGCCTGGAGAAGGAGACGAACTGGAGTAGGAGGTCAGGCGGTCCTCTTGGAGATGAACCCATCCTTCCTCTTCAAGAACCCGGAGGGGAAAAGGCAAAATCTCCACCCCCCGGCAGGAGTCCTCTTGGGCCGGTGTGGGAACAATCCGGAAACCGCCGCAGCGAAACACGGTCCCCTCCATCCACTTGGACACGGGAGGACAAGTAGGTGAATAGTTCTGTCTGCTGGGCTTTTTTTTCTGGTCGGCGCATACTGTCAGGATTTACTCAGAGAGCGAGATAAAACCCAGTGGTGCAGACAGAAATACAGGCCAGGAGGTTATATAAAAACGATCACTTTAATAACAAGAAACAAACTGCTGTCGTGGCAGCCAAAAATACTCACGTGTACCGGTGACCAGAGAACACAAGGGATTACCAGACGATGCACAGACAAGGGACAGGACTAACAGACCAACTATATATACACAGACAAGACAGGACATAATTACAACACCTGGGAACACAAGGATGGGTGTAGTTTAGATAATTAAGGAGACACAAGGTACACAGACAAGGGATGGCCACAGGATGAAGCCATCCTTACACTATCCCACCCACATTTTGATGTTGTCAGTACTGGGAGTTCAACCAGCAATCTTCTGATCACAGGCCCAATTTCTCTAACCGTTGCACCACCACCCTCTATTTTTTTATACATATTTAAGTTAATATGATGTCACAAGAGCCAGTTCAAAAGATTATTAGGACCACACATGTATTTTTTTGAACATGCTAGAAAAAGCCATCAGATTATCTGTCCCAAAGGAAATAAAATTTCAAATTCTTTATGCAGCCCATTGATTAATTTAAAGACCGTGTAAAGTGAAATTAAATGTGTGTT
>JBBPBX010000623.1:29946-62485 GCA_038048925.1 Garcialebias charrua
TTGATGCCTGTCTGCGTTTGTGACAAAGGTGAGCTTAATGCACTTTAATGAGCGCTAATTTCTTCTTTTCATATATAAATGGGGTGGCGATTTTGGCGCAAATATGAGACAGCCCAAGAAATGTTTATTTCATGTTTAAGGTTCTGTCTTGTTGTAATATTAAGGGTAAGCTAAGCTATTTGTTAGCTTGTTCTTATTTAGCCGTTTTCTTTTATTTCAGATACCAGACAGACAGAAAAAGGGACAGTTAATGCCAGTTACTTTCAGTTAGGAAGAAGTTACAGCTCAGAAAAGGGAAACTTCATGCTGTAAACTAACTGGAAAGTTAATTAAACTCCAAGAAAAACACCATCTTGCTGTGTCAAGACTCACTCTCTGATCGGAGTGTCTGTATGGATGAAGTGCTCCAGCTAATTTCCTCAAAAATCAACATACAGTCCTAACTCTCCACAACACATGGATATGATGTTTGTAAAAGACATAATGAGCCATGTTATTGAGCCGTTTACATATACCGGTATATGTAATTTATCATTTTCAACAGGAATATTTCCAGATAACATGAAAGTAGCTAAGGTAGTTCCTCTTTTTAAAAATGGTGATAAATGTGTGTACAACAATTATAGACCTGTATCCTTGTTACCACAGTTTTCAAAAATTCTTGAAAAACTTTTTGTGAACAGACTAGATCAATTTATAGATAAACAAAATATTCTAAGCAACAGTCAGTATGGGTTCAGAGCTAAAAACTCTACATCAATGGCTCTCATGGAATTAATGGAACAAATAACTACTGCTGTCGATCAAAAACAATATTGTGTCAGTATTTTTGTTGATTTAAAAAAAGCATTCGATACTATTGATCACACCATTCTCCTTGAAAAATTGAACAAATATGGTATTAGAGGACCAGCATTACAGTGGGTATCTAGCTACTTAAAAGATAGGAAACAATTTGTACAAATAAATGATGTAAGATCTGACCTCTGTAATATCACATGTGGAGTTCCCCAAGGCTCTGTACTTGGACCAAAGCTATTTATTTTATATGTGAATGACTTGGTAAATGTGTCAGGACTCCTTAAATGTGTACTTTTTGCTGATGATACCACTTTTTTCTGTTTAGGTGAAGATGTAGAACAAATGTTGGAATTGATAAAGACAGAATTTGTCAAAATACAAACTTGGTTTAAAATCAATAAATTATCATTAAATCTAGAAAAAACTAATTACATGATATTCAGTAATAAAAAGAAAACTGTTGATGTTCCACTCAAAATTGAGGGTGTTGAGATTTGTAGAGTGAGTGAGGTGAAGTTTTTGGGTGTTATCATTGATGACAAACTGACATGGAAACAACACATAAATTCTGTAAGAATAAAAATAGCTAAATCGATTGCAGTACTGTACAAAGTCAGAGACCTATTGAATGATAAAGCTCTGTATTTGTTGTATAACACAATCATTGTTCCACACTTAATCTATTGTATTGATGTTTGGGGGAAAGCGTGTAAAACAATCACAAAGCCTATTTTTGTATTACAGAAAAGAGCTGTAAGAATTATCACTAGAAAACATTACCGTCATCCATCTAGTACATTATTTTATCAACTGAAGTTATTGAAGTTCCATGATTTGGTAGATTATAATATTTTATCAGTTATGTATAGGGCTCAGAATAACGCATTATTTACAATATGTCAAATGTCACATTTTTGTCATGTGTATGTTTCCCATGCAAGACGAAATTCGTCTCTGCATTTAGCCCAACCACCACCAGGTGGTGCAGTGAGCAGCCATAGAAAGCGCCCGGGGAGCTAGGGAAATAGGTGTGCACTCATAGACACCCCAAGTATTATTGTACAGTCAGTAAAACTGACCAGTGCATATATCCTTACATTCTCACCAAACACACTGTTTAATCCAGAAAACACATCTCCAGCACACCGTCATTTTTTTAAATGTATTTTCCTCGTGTCCTGAGTCTGGCTCGGCCATGAGGGCTGTTGCCGCCCCCTGCCCCGGAATGTCCCGGGTCTCTGAAAAGACTGAAGACGAATGTCCTCTGGTTGGGGATGGGGGGGAAGGCATGACGAACATTGCAGCTGGTGATGTGCGTCTTTCCTGCTGACGGTAAGCTCTGTTCTGCTTCCGCCAGCGGACAGGTCCCCGAGCAGCACGGGGGTCCACTCGGGGTAGGACGGCATGCTTACGCACCTGTACGAGGGCCTCCAAGGACGACCGCAGCTGCTCGAAAACAGAATGAAAATTAGGGCCAAAAAGCCCCTCAGGAGACACAGGATCCTCTAATAGTTCTTTTTTGACGTCCTCAGGGATGGACGGAGACAATTTCAAACACATTTGTCTCTGGATCAGTGTCGCCCAGTATGAGATGTGCATGGAGCGAGAGCCACTCAGAGGTTCTTGATCGTGTGCGATGCTGAACCAACTTTGTCCTTTTTTGTCTCCTCTGCAATGCTGAGGGCCAGCAGCGCGATATTATTCGTAGCAGCTCCTACCTGGGATGAACATTGATGAATTTTGTCCATCAACTTAGCGGTGAGCTGGTATTTTGTTGCTGGCAGAGTGATGCGCCTGTGTGACGATGCTTGTTTTTGGACACACGACAGCACGTCAAAATACTGTTTCTCCAATGTTTATTTGCTCTCCTGCAGAAGACAATAAAACAACCATGTCACTTGTCTTCTGTTTTCTGCACTTCTGGCTCCTTCACAGTGCTTCAGCAGCAAAGTGAGCCTCACAATATAACAGTTATTCTTCATTTAGGAGGTTTACAAAGCAGAAAAGTCATAATTTTCTTTTATAGTAACAAAACAACAGTGCAATAAAAGAACAATAATTCATTCATTCATTCAACCTTTATTTAGTCAGGTAAATCTTATTGAGCTTCGAGGGCTCATTTACGAAAGCGACCTGCTACAAACTAAAGAATGATGAACAGCAATGGTACAAGTACATTAAACAATAGACAAAAGAAAAAGAAAAAGTAGCAAAAACTAGCAAACATTATAAGGTAGATGTACAAAATCAAAAACAGGAACAAATCAGCATTGGTTTTTGCCAGGATTCCAACAGATTCTGAAAATCATTTAGAGAGGTCAGGGCCGAGAGCTTCAGATCTTTTTGTAAGATATTCCAGGAAGCAGGAGCAGAGTAGGAGAAGGCCCTTTTTCCAAGTTCAGTCCTCACTGACGGAACACTGCAGGTAATCATGTCCTGAGAGCGCACACTGTAGCTGCACTCACGCAAAGACATGTAGGAGGAGATGTATGAGGGCAGCAGACCAAGAAGTGATTTAAAGATGAAAATGTACCAGTGGAAGAGTCTGCGTGAGGTTAATGATGTCCAGTTAACCAGTGAATACAGGGTGCAGTGGTGGGTACGATAATCACAGCCAGTTATGAATCTTAGTGCACCATGATAGACAACATCCAACATCCGCAGGGTGCTTGTAGGAGCATTCATGTAGAGAATGTCACCGTAATCAATGGAGGGAAGGAAAGTCACAGATACAAGGCATATCCTAGCATTCAGTGTTAGACATGATTTATTTCTATTTTATTCAAACCCAGCCTGGGTGTCTAATGTGTTATGTGTTCTGAAAGTTGTTAATATGAAGGGTGGGTATAGTATTTCTTCTGGGGTGGGGATTAGGTGGATGTCCTGGATGATGGTCTTGGACTATACTTGGCCGGTGTGCGGGCCCCGGTTGGGGCCTGTTCTTGGTGCTTCCTGGCTCTGTCGACGGTTGGGCGGGCGCTCTTGGCCGTGTCGTCCATGTGGGATTTTGTGTCCTCTTGGACGGCGGGCTGACTGCGGTTCGCAGGGGTCGTGGCGGCCCTGGCGGGTGTGGGCTGTTGGTTCTGCTGTTGGCGGCCCTCGGGGCCGTGTCCCTCTCTGGTCTTGGCTCAATGTCCTGGCGGTCGGAGAGGTGTTTCCTTTACCTCGCTCCTTGGGTGGACCTTGGCGAGCTGGGGGGTAAGCAGGGTCAGCGGGGGAGCTGACTCGCTGTGGGAGCACTGTTCCTGCAGTTATTTTTCTCCCCATCCCTCAACACGCACCTCCGCCCTCTTCATCTTAAATTAATACATGTAGGGAATTTGGGTCTCGGGTGTGCTGCAATGGTTTTACATCTCTGTTGTTAAGAGCACCTGGGACTCAATTTTATATACACTTTAGACATTCATTCATAAACATCTTCATAAAAGTCACATATAGGGAAGGAGTGAGCACTATGGCTATGGGTGGCGGGATGACATCAATCTCGCCCCCATGCCTATGCTCACTCAACATTATGCATTTAGACAATTAGGGCCTGGGTTAGAGTTGGAGTGGAGGGGAAACTGGTATAATGCCAGCCTTTGCTCCTTCTCTTTCCTTTTTAAATACACTTTACAACAACACTCACCAACAGTACATTTGGGGACGGGGGTGTGTGTGTCGGGGTCTTGATTTGTTAATTTCAATTTTATTTATTATGTATTTATTTATATATTATTTATTTATTTTTCTCTTGCCCCCCTGGTTGCCTTGCGGACATTCTGGGGGTGGGCCGTCAGGGGTTGTGCTGGGGAGTGGGGGGGTTCGGGGCCTGCGGGTTCGCCGTGGGCGGGGCTGGCAGTGGGCTCCCTCTGGGGCTGCTTGGGCTCGGGTGTCCTGTCCTGTCCTGTCGGCAGGGCGCGGGGTGTGCCGGATCTTGGACGTCTGCTGCTCTCCACCCCAGAATGAATGGGTCTACCTCCTGGGTTTGGATGTGGGCTGCCCCATGTAGGTAGCAGGTACATGTCTTGGACCTAGGGGGTATAGAGTGTGCATCGGGATTATGAATGGAGCGTGTCGTTATTGTTTGTCTTTCTGTGACTGAGGGTGAGGATGAGGGTGGGTCTGAATGAGTGTGTCTGTGTATGAATGTTTTAGTGTCAGGCTGGGACTTGGACTGCCCCCTCTCTGATACTTCTGAGGCTACCCAGTGTCGCGCTCCTGCCACGTGGCCCCCTGGTGGGTGTTCCTCTGCCTACGGGCGTGCTTGGGGCCCTCACTATCTGGGGCTGGGCGCTTGGGCGTTTGTCAGCTCGGCCTGGTGGCTGCCTGGTGGGGCTCGGGTCCTCTGGTCCTGTCAGGTCTGGACCTGAGGGATGGGCGTCCCCGGTGCCCGAGCCTCGGTGACCGGCCCTGGGGCTACGTCGGTGCGGCGGGCTCCGGCGGGGGCCTGTGTATTGTCGCTGTTGACCCCGGGGGGTCATTGTGTGTGGTCCCTGGTGGGGTTCGTCCGGTTCTTCCACTTGGTCGGATCTGGGGAGTGGACGAGTGGCTCGTCCTGTTCGGGTGGTCCTGGGGACTCTGGGCTCGGGGTCCTTCCTGGGGTCTTGGGCTTTGATCGCCCCTTCGTCTGTCTCGGGCTTTGGGGGGACGGGTCTCTGATGCTTCACAGTTGCTACTAAATGTTCTATTGGAGGAACCTCATTCACTTATGCATGCTCACAACCACACACAAATGGATGCAGGGATGTATAGTAGATGTATGTAGATGGGTATATAAATGAATATAAATATATATGTATGTATATTGTATATATATTTGTAGGTATGGGTATGTGTATTTATAGAAATATTTGCAAGGTCATGAATATTATCAGTCTTTATGCTTGTATGTTTCGTTGTTGTGTTCTGTCATGTGCTTTGCAGGATTGTGGACGGAGGTTTGGTGTGTTTGCCTTGTGCTCTTTCTGTGGACAATTGTTGTTTTGTTGTTTTGTTTTGTTTTGTTGTCTCACTTTCTCTTTTCTTTCTTTCTCTCTATTAAAAAAAAAAAAAAAAATAAAAAAATAAAAAAAAAAAAAAAAAAAAAATAATAAATAAAAATAAATAAAATAAAAAAAATACATATTGGAGTGAGAGGATGGCTATAAGGTGTGAAGGGAGGCCATCTATAANGTGCAATAAAAGAACAATAATTCATTCATTCATTCAACCTTTATTTAGTCAGGTAAATCTTATTGAGCTTCGAGGGCTCATTTACGAAAGCGACCTGCTACAAACTAAAGAATGATGAACAGCAATGGTACAAGTACATTAAACAATAGACAAAAGAAAAAGTAGCAAAAACTAGCAAACATTATAAGGTAGATGTACAAAATCAAAAACAGGAACAAATCAGCATTGGTTTTTGCCAGGATTCCAACAGATTCTGAAAATCATTTAGAGAGGTCAGGGCCGAGAGCTTCAGATCTTTTTGTAAGATATTCCAGGAAGCAGGAGCAGAGTAGGAGAAGGCCCTTTTTCCAAGTTCAGTCCTCACTGACGGAACACTGCAGGTAATCATGTCCTGAGAGCGCACACTGTAGCTGCACTCACGCAAAGACATGTAGGAGGAGATGTATGAGGGCAGCAGACCAAGAAGTGATTTAAAGATGAAGATGTACCAGTGGAAGAGTCTGCGTGAGGTTAATGATGTCCAGTTAACCAGTGAATACAGGGTGCAGTGGTGGGTACGATAATCACAGCCAGTTATGAATCTTAGTGCACCATGATAGACAACATCCAACATCCGCAGGGTGCTTGTAGGAGCATTCATGTAGAGAATGTCACCGTAATCAATGGAGGGAAGGAAAGTCACAGATACAAGGCGTATCCTAGCATTCAGTGTTAGACATGATTTATTTCTGAAAAAGAAACCCAGTTTTACTTTCAGTTTCTTCACTAGGTTTTCCACGTGGAGTTTAAAAGAGAGATGTGAATCGACCAGGATACCCAAATATTTATATGAGTCAACAAACTCAATAGGGACACCATTTGATGATAAAATCAGAGGAAGATCTGCTGGGACCGACTTCCTACTTGAAAAAAACATCCCTTTTGTTTTATCAGCATTTAGGACAAGTTTGAGACGGAACAAATCTGACTGGATGGTGTCAAAAGCGGATTGCAGTAACTGGAAAGCCTTAGCTACTGTTTTAGCTTGGCAATAAACAACTGTATCATCAGCATAGAAATGTAAGGATGCATCAGGGATGCTCTGACCTACATTAGCTATGTAGATTGTAAAGAGGGTTGGTCCTAAAACTGAGCCTTGTGGTACACCATTTTTAACTGTTAAATAGCTGGAAGAAGTACCGTTATGTTGAACACATTGCCTCCGATTGGAAAAATAGTTAGAAAACCAACCGATTGTGTGATCAGAGAAACCGATTTCTGAGAGCTTATGACACAGGATGTTATGGTCCACAGTGTCAAAAGCTTTAGACAAGTCTAAGAAAAGTGCAGCACAATAATTCTTAGCATCCAATGCTTCAACAACGTCATTAAGAACCTTCAGAGAAGCAGTTGTTGTGCTATGTTTTTTCCTGAAACCAGATTGATGAAGAGGTAAAATGTTAAATGAGTCCAGATAATTTTTGATCTGAGAGTTTATCAGTTTTTCTAGGATCTTGGATAAAATGCAAAGTTTAGAGATTGGTCGATAGTTGTTCAGTGAGGTAGGGTCACCTCCCTTCAGCAGAGGAAGAACGAAGGCTGTTTTCCAAGCATCCGGGATGGTGTTTTGGCTTATGGACAGATTAAAGATGTGGGTCACGGGGACTGTGATGATATGAGCAGCCAGCCTTAAGAAATAAGGTGGAAGTTCATCTGGACCTGCAGATTTTTTAGGATCAAGGTCTTTTAACAGTTTATTTACCTCACTGACTGAGAACGGAGAAAAAGAGAAGGTGTGATTAACTGAGGATTTACTTGTAGGAGGGATTTGATTTGTAGAAGTTTGATTATTAGATGAAGTGGCCGTTTTTCCATTTGTAACTGTGTCAAATAATGAACTAGAAGCAACAAAATGTTTGTTGAAACAGTTCAGGATCTCGTGCTTATTTGACACAGGAACAGAGTCAACAAGAAGTTGTGATGGGAGGTCAGATGATTGGGGGGTGCCTGAGAGAGATTTGATGGTTTTCCAGAATTTTTTTGGGTCGTTTAGATTTTTGGAGGTCTGAGATAAGAAGTAATTACGTTTTGCGGCTTTGATGGCAGTTGTGCATTTATTCCTCAGCTGCCGAAATTTCAACCAATCAGAGTCTGAGTGCGATTTTCTTGCAGCGGCCCAAAGATGATCTCTCCTGTGCAGGAGGTCAGCTAGTTCAGGAGTAAACCAGGGGCTGTCACGGCCCTTTATCCTGAACTGCCGGAAAGGAGCGTGTTTGTTTACAAAGAAAATGAAACTATTATGAAAATAGTTCCAAGCGGTGTTCACGTCGTTGATTAGTAGAATACGTTGCCAATCAAAGTGGGATAGATCCCAAAGGAATGACTGTTCACAGAAACGTTTCAAATCCCTTTTTTGAATTATTCTGGGCTTAGCAGGTGGAAGTTTAGTAGATCTAAGAGCTGCTATTACGGAATGATCACTCAAAATGTTAGCAAATACACCTGTACCAGGAAATTTATGAGGTGCATTTGTGAAAAACAGATCTAAGGTGGAAGATTTTTCGGGACATTTTTTGTTTGGTCTGGTGGGAGAATCGATAAGTTGTGTTAGATTGAGAGATAGGCAACATTCCTTGAATTTATCGCAGAGGAGGGTCGACTTATTCCAATCAATGTTGAAATCTCCTACCATAACAATCTCATTGTGTTTTAAATTTCCTATGAATTCAGTCAGGGAGGACAGAGCTAGATAATGCCATCTACTGGGCAGTTTAGAACAATAAAAAGATAAAGTTCAGTCATTTACATGAACAAAAACAACAATCTCACATACTTGCAGAAGACAATAAAACAACCATGTCACTTGTCGTCTGTTTTCTGCACTTCTGGCTCCTGCATGTGCAAAAATAAATGTTACCAAATGAAAAACGTGACAACGCCCTTGCTATTACAGTCATTGTCCAACAGGGGGCACATCACACAATGTGGCACCAAAAAAAAGGAAAATATAATGCCTATAACCTTTATATTTGCGGTTAAAATTGAAAACAAGTTTTACTGTAATGTTGTAAAAGATATATCAAACAATAGGATTGAATGTGTACAACTTAAAAAGTAAAAACTTCAAGAAAACATATAAAATATCAGAAAGCTTTCCACACATCTTACCTTCACAGTGCTTCTGCAGCAAAGTGAGGGAAACGAAACACGGGAGGAGCCAAGTGCACACATCATTTCCTCCTTGATACATTTCAAAATAAAAGACCTCAATAAAATAAAATTCAAAAACATGAATACAGTGGAGTAACTGATTATTTTAGAGTATATTTTTAACTCCGTTACACCCACCCCCACTGAATTTTATTGAAATTGAGCCACAGGTACACAAGACGATTACACCAGATCTCATCAAATGAAACTCTAAAGGGTCTATTACCAAGAAAACCAACTGACAAGAGTATCCACATAGGATGCAGTGGACTGAGAGCAGCGCGTATCCCTCAATCCAACCACTGGCAACAGGGTGCCCATATACACCCCCCCCCCAAGACCCCAGATATTATGTAGTATTGCTCAAGACAAAAAGAACAACAAAAAACATAAACAAGACCAAACAAAGCAAAGCAAGTCTGACATTAAGGTCAGTGACAAATGCAGGCTACAAAAATAAACTTCAATTAGTGAAAGCTTGGAAAACAGACTTGCAAACAGATCTAACATCAAAAGCATCTTGAACCACAGCTTGTTTAGACATTGTCTGTATTAACCTATTCACAGATTTAACCAGACGGCCAAATCTTGTTCTGATTTGAGAGGGGACACCAACAGAACCAACGTGGGTTTGTGAGGCTTGGTCAACATCATCACAGCGATGTACATTGGTCAGATCATTCAGAACAGGGTCTGACTGTAATACCTCACTAAAACTGTCAACAACATCAGTCACATTTTTAGGTTCGCTGGAAACGGATTGTTCACCATTTTGGGTCACAGGTAACACAATGGAGGAAGGACGGTCAGATGTCACACTTGCTATTTCAGAATTATCCCCTTGTGAAATGCTTGGCTCAGTCAGCTGTGTGACCCACTCCACTGTTCTCCTGTCAGAGTCCACATGATTGGCATCAATCACGGAACCATCATCCACACTTCCAACAACAGGTAAGATATTCTTGCTTTCAGTAGTAGGGTCCACATCCAAGTCAACTTCATCTGCATTCTCACATAGGGATTTATCCACAGATCTGTCATCCAGCATAGAGGACTGTGCAGTACTAGTGCAGGAAACATGATCAAGTGAGTCATGAACATCCACCACAGGAAGAAAGTTGGCCAACATCAGCAAGTTTCTGTGGATCACCCTCGTCTGACCAGACACAGTGTCACAGATTTTGTATGTGTGGGTCTCTGGATTCATATCTAACACAGTGTAGATTGTGGATTCCCACCTATCAGCTAGCTTCTTTTTGCCTCTCTCTCTTTTGTTCGCCACTAGCACTCTGTCACCAATATCAATATGGGATCCTTTTGTTTTCCTGTTGTAGATTTGAGCATGACGATTCATCTCTTTAGTTGCATGAGTCTGAGCAATGTCCATGGCTTCCTTCAAGTCACTGGAGAGATATGCCACATTCTTGTCATAATAACTTGTCACATCAGAGTCATGAAGAACAGAATGAAAAAGAACATCAATTGGCAGATGTGGTGTGCGGCCGAACATAAAATAAAATGGAGGATAACCTGTTGTTTCATGAGTTGAACAGTTGTACATGAACTTGAGAGTCTGTAGACGACGAGGCCAGTCTGCTTTGGCTTCAGGGGGCAAAGCACGGATCATACCACCCAATGTTTGATTAAAATGCTCCACACTCCCATTTCCCATAGGGTGATAAGGTGTTGTGTGCGATTTCTTTACACCAGAGACCCCAAGGAGTTCACTAATCAGTTGGCTTTCAAAGTTAGCACCCTGATCACTGTGGATCCGTTCAGGGAAGCCAAAAACACAGAAGTATCTGTCCCAGAGAAGTCTGGCCACCTGCTTAGTAGACTGATCTTGTGTGAACTACTTAATTGAGGGTAATGTAAACAGTATGTTCTTAAAGAAAGCTGATTCTGAAGAAATTATGAATATTGTAAATAAGTTTGCTGACAAGAAATCTAAGGACTGGCTGGATATGGACATGACATTTGTGAAAAAAATAATGAGCTATGTAATTGAACCTTTCACATATACATGTATATGTAATTTGTCTTTTTCGTCCGGAGTATTTCCAGATCGCCTGAAAGTGGCTAAGGTGTTACCTCTTTTTAAAAGTGGTGCCAAATTTGAGTTCAACAATTACAGACCAATTTCATTACTGCCACAATTCTCAAAGATATTGGAGAAACTGTTTGTTATCAGGATGGATCAATTTGTTGAAAAATTTAATATTCTCACAGATAATCAATATGGATTCAGAACAGGTCATTCAACATCCATGGCTCTGATGGAGTTAATGGAGTTAATAACTACAAAAGTGGATCATAAACAATATTGTGTGAGTGTTTTTGTTGATTTAAAAAAGGCGTTTGATACAGTTGATCATGATATACTCCTTGACAAGTTACATGGATATGGTATTAGAGGATTGGCATTGAAATGGGTTTGTAGTTATTTGAGTGATAGGAAACAGTTTGTGCAGATGGATGAGGTGAAATCCGAGCTCAGCACTGTTACATGTGGAGTTCCTCAGGGATCGATACTAGGACCAAAATTATTTCTATTATATATAAATGATCTCGTACAGGTCTCAGGACTCCTGAAGTGCATTCTTTTTGCTGATGACACCACTTTTCTTTGTAGTGGTGACAATACAAACATTGAAATTGATGATGACAGAACTTGATAAAATTCAGACTTGGTTTAAAATTAATAAATTAACGTTGAATTTGAGTAAAACTAGTTATATGATATTTAGTAATAAAAAATCGATTGATGTACCTTTTTTAATTGATGGATCTGTGATTCAGAGAGTTCATGAGGTGAGGTTCTTGGGTGTCACCATTGATGATGGGTTGTCCTGGAAGCAACATATAAGTTCAGTTAAAACTAAATTATCTAAGTCTATTGCGATATTTTACAGAGTTAAAGATTTAATAAATGATAAGGCACTTTATCTGTTATATAATACATTATATAGGCGATCATTTATCAAGATTAACGCCCGGAAGGCCTCTGGTCCTGACAACATACCTGGTCGTGTGCTGAAGGACTGTGCAGGGGAACTCGCAGCGGTCTTCACGGACATCTTTAACATCTCACTGAGCCAGGCCATCGTCCCCACCTGTTTCAAAGCCACCACCATCATCCCTGTCCCAAAGAAGGCAACGCCCGCATGCCTCAATGACTATCGCCCAGTAGCACTCACCCCCATCCTGATGAAGTGCTTTGAACGGCTAGTCATGAAAAGCATCACATCTGTCCTCCCTGCCTCCCTGGATCCCTTCCAATTTGCATACCGACCTAATCGCTCAACCGACGATGCCATCTCCTCTGCCCTCCACACAGCTCTCACACATCTGGACACGAAGGACTCTTATGTTAGAATGCTGTTCATCGACTTCAGCTCGGCATTCAACACCATCATCCCCCAACAGCTCATCCTTAAACTGGACAGTCTGGGGCTGAACACCTCAATGTGTAACTGGCTGCTAGACTTCCTGACCGGGAGACCACAGACAGTACGGATCGGGAGTAACACATCTAGCACCATCACATTGAACACAGGGGCCCCACAAGGATGTGTGCTGAGCCCCCTTCTATTCACCCTGCTAACACACGACTGCACACCATCGTACAGCTCCAACCACTTCATCAAGTTTGCGGACGACACAACAGTGGTAGGTCTCATCAGCAACAACGATGAGACGGACTACAGGAACGAGGTGAGCCGCTTGGCCTTGTGGTGCGGACACAACAATCTCACTCTCAACGTGGAGAAGACAAAGGAGATTGTCGTGGACTTCAGGAAGAGGGATGCACAACATGCCCCTCTGACCATCAACAGCACCGCAGTGGAGAGAGTGGACAGCACCAAGTTCCTGGGAGTGCACGTCTCGAAGGACCTGTCCTGGAGCAGGAACACTGCAGCACTGGCCAAGAAGGCTCACCAGCGCCTCTACTTTCTCCGCAAGCTGAAAAGGGCTGGAGCTTCAACCCCCATCATGTGCACCTTCTACAGGGGTGCCATAGAAAGTGTCCTGACCAGCTGCATCACGGTGTGGTTTGGTGCATGTACTGCATCATGCCGCAAGAGCCTCCAGCGCATCGTGAGAGCAGCTGAGAAGATCGTCGGCACCTCCTTGCCCTCACTGCAGGACTTACACAGCAAACGCCTCACTCGGAAAGCCCACTGCATGGCAGGTGATCCCACACACCCACTACACAGCCGCTTTAGACTGCTGCCATCAGGGAGGAGACTGAGGAGTCTCCAGGCTCGAACCAGCAGACTGAGAGACAGCTCTGTTCATCAGGCAGTCAGAATGCTAAACACTCTGCCTGCTCTGCCTCCCCTCCCATTTGAACTGCCTTAACACAAAAAACTTTCTCACACATTACCACTCAACACAAAGTTTTTAACACTGGACCCTGTGTCATCAAACGGGTTATTCACTAAACTCTCGGTCATGTGCTCATTCAGTTTGCACTACTTCTCATATTTGCACTAATGTTTGTATTACATTACTGCCTATAGTCATACTACTGTTTACATTCACTGTTTACATTTATTAATACGGTTTACATTTATTACTACTGTTTTACATTTATTACTACTGTTTACATTTACACTACTTTTATATCTACACTACTGCTGATACATATACAGTATTCTCTGACTAGCCTTATCTAAGGATGCCAAATGTGCCTTATGTGCCTTACTGCATATGCCACTTTGCCTCTATACCAACATCAACTACCTCATACATATACTGTGTACATTAACTCATATGCTGCTGTGCCACTCTTTGCAAATGTCAATGCTAGAACCTTCAGTTTATTTTATAGATATACTTTTTATACTTTTTATACTACTATGAAAAAACTCAGGACAGTATTACACTTTTATTATTTCATTTTATGCTTATGTTCATTGGGTGTTTGGTGTTTTAGGGGTGTTTGGTGTTTCAGTGTTGGTGTAAATTTTCATACTTTTATACTACTATGAAAAAACTCAGGACAGTGTTACACTTTTACTATTTTATGCTTATGTTTATTAAATGTTTTAGTGTTTAGTGTTTAGATGGTTACTGTTGCACCGAGGGACTGAGAGAAACGCAATTTCAATCCTGTGTATGTCCTGTACATATTGCAGTTCTGACAATAAAGTTGACTTTGACTTTGACTTATTTGTGCCACACTTAATTTATGGTGTTAATGTCTGGGGTACAGCGTGTAAATCAATTACAATGCCTATTTTTATTACAGAAGAGAGTTATTAGAATTATCACCAGAAAGAATTTCCATCATCCATCAAGCATTTTGTTTTATCAAATGAAACTGCTGAAGTTTTATGATTTAGTTGATTATAATATTTTGTTGGTTTTGTATAAAGCACAGAATAATGCACTTCCTTCGAATCTTCAAAAATATTTTGTTAAAAGAACGAGTAGTTATAATCTTAAGGGGATGAATCTTTTTGTGAAGCCATATTTTAGGACTAGTTCACGGGGTAGATCTACCATAATTCGAGGAATCGGACTATGGAATGAATTGGAATCAGACATCAAAGTGATTGAATCAATGGCTGCGTTCAAAAGACTGCTTAAGCTTAATCGATTAAAATTATACATTTAAACATATTGGAAATTATATGTTACATGTGATGAAGGTATAAAATATATACAATATATATTATACAATTAAAAAAATGTAAATTTAGTTGTTCATTTTCTTGAAAATCTAATGAGTTGTTTGTTTAATGAGTTTCATGAAGGTTGAAACCAAGTTATGGAAATCAAATGAGTTGGTTATATGAATTGTTTATTGGAGTATAAGGGGCAGAAAAAATAAGATTTTTTCTTCTTCTGCCGCCTTTTATTTTATATATGTTTGTTTTTTATTTTTTATTTTTCATGTATGTATTATTGTTGTGTTTTTATAAAATGAATAAATAAATAAATAAAATAAAATAAAATCTTTACAAGGAAATGCCTGTGCTAGTCTTGTGAAGTGGTCTGTGATAACCAACACATCAACTGACCTGTTCTTTGAGTTCTCAGCAGACCAAAAGTCAATACAGTACAGACTAGCTCTAGCGGTTTGGATGATTTTATGCTCACTAGAGGTGCTCTCCATTCTGGTTCAACTGTCTTACTGACAAGGCATCTTTGACAACTGTGCACGTAGTCTCTAACATCCCTCCCAAGGTTCAGCCAGAAAATCCTTTGCCTGGTCAAGCTGAGGCTCCTGAACTGGCCCTGGTGACCAACATCATCATGGATCCCCTTTAGGACCTCACCTTTGAGAGAATCTGGGATGTATTGCAAACATTTGTTCTTGGACCTCTGGTCTCTGGAAACCCTGTACAGCACACCATTATTCACAGTCAACTTCTCCCAGTGGCTCAGGTATTTTCTGACAGATGGTGAGTCATTAGTTTTCTCTCTACTAGAGGACTTGCAATGTCTCTCAACATAAAACTTGACACAACGAGACAAGGTGGCATCCTGTGTTTGTCTGTCACGCAGCTTACTTTCAGTGTAGGCAGGTACGGTGTCTTGTCCTAGTGGGAGCAACTGAGGTATTTGAAGCAGCATCTCTGTAGCTCGAGTCCTGGAACCAGCTTCCCATTCAACATGTGACTTCAACACACCTGACACATCATCCTTGTCCACAGATGAAGGTGACACGTGCAACTGGCACATTTTTACTGACAGGATGTCTTCATTCACTGGAGCAAGCTGTTTGCGGTCAGTTGATGATAGGAAGGTATTCTGAACGGAAGTGTGTGACATATCCTTAGCTCTTGAAAGGAAGTTTGCATAAGGCTCCACGAGCAGTTTGCCACATACACTCTCCTTAACAAAGGGCACACGACTCAAAGCATCAGCCACAATGTTCTGCTGACCTGGAACATACTTTATGTCAAAGTCATAACTTGCCAGCTTAGCGACCCAACGTTGTTCACAACAGTCAAGCTTTGGTTTTGTGAGGATGTGAGTCAAGGGGTTGTTGTCGGTCCAGACTGTGAAACGATGACCTTTGAGCCAATGGCTGAACTTGTCACAAACCGACCATTTCAATGCTAGAAACTCTAGCCTGTGAGCTGGGTAGTTCTTTTGAGACTGAGAGAGTGACTTGCTGGCAAAAGCAATAGGTCTGGCTCTAGTTTCATTCTCCTGAATCTGAGGCAAAACAGCCCCAATGCCATCCTGAGATGAATCAGTCAACAAGAGAAAGGGACGAGAGAAGTCAGGATGTGTGAGAACCACAGAGTTGACCAGTGACATCTTCAAGTCCTCGAAAACTTTCATTTCTTTAGTTGTCCAATCAGCTGCACTCAGCTTTCTGCAAGAGAGTTTGACATTGGCTCGACTCTTCAGTTTTCTCTTTCCTCCTTTCAATAGATCGAAAAGTGGCTTGGCAACAGCAGAGAATCTAGGTACAAAGTGCTGGTAGTAATTCACCATTCCTCAAAAGAATCTCAATCGTTTCTGGGAAGGAGTGACACCATCAGCTTCCATGAGGTCGGCACTTGTCAATTTTGTGATGCTCTCGACCATACTGGGATCTGTAGACACACCTGACTCGTCCACTATGTGGCAGAGGAACTTTACTGACCTCCTCAGGAAAAAGCACTTTCTGATGGGTAAGCTTCAAGTTGTGGCTACGCAGCCTGTCAAACACCATCTTTAGACGGTACAAAGCGGTCTCTTCATCAGGGGCAAACACCAGTAAATCATCCAAATAGCACAACAAACTCAAATAGTTCTGGTCCCCAAAAATGCTTGTCATCATCCGCATAAAGCTTGCAGGACTGTTGCAGAGGCCCTGCGGCAACCTGTTGTACTCATAGAGGCCCATGGGTGTAGTAAAGGCAGAGTACTTCTTGTCATCCTCATGAAGTGGCATGTTATAAAAACCTGACGTTAAATCCATTGTGCTAAACAGACAGTTACCTCCAAGTGCTGCCAAGCAGTCTGCCTGATGAGGAAGAGGATGAGCATCTTTGAAAGTCTTTTTGTTCAACCAGCGAAAATCTGTACAGATGCGAAGATCACCATTCTTCTTCCACACAAGAACCAATGGTGAGGCATATTCACTGGTTGACTTCCTGATAATCTCTTTCTCCTCCATTTCGCTCAAAACCTGCCGCAGCTTCTGGTACTGGCTTGGTGGTACTCGCCTGTAAGGCAGTCTGAAATGTTTGTTATCCGAAAGATGTATACGATGTACAAAACCCTTTGCTTCACCACAATCAAGATGATGTCATGAGAAAATGTCCTCATTAGGGGTGTAACGATACGCAAAACTCACGAGATGAGACAAATTACAGAGCTCGCGAGAACGAGACGAGATTTTAATATTAGTTCAAGAAAACTTCAAAGATCAATTTTATGCCGCAAAAAGGCTTTTATTCTGTTTTAACATGTATTACAAACTCAACTGATGTCTTCATTTTACTGATTGAATCTCCTTAGACCTTAGAACGTTCAACTTTGTTTAAAAAAAATAGATATTCACGCAGGACTTTCCAAAAATTGAACATAAATATCCGCATCAGCACTGAATCTGCCAAGTACCCTCTCGAATCTGCAGCCGTCACTCACCAGTGTTGCCAGATTGGGCGGTTCACCGCGATTTTCCTTCTGACTTTTGCGGGTAAAGAGTGCTTTGGGTGGGTGGGACTCTATCTGGCAACACCGGTCACACCGGTGTTTACGCGTGTGTCTTTACATCCGGGGCAGCGTCGGCAGCGCCGGGACCCTCCATCAATGTAGAGGCGTCTGCGGCACCGGGACCCTCCATCAGTAGTTGGGGCGTCTTCTATAGCAACTTCATCCGGCGAAGCCATGCTGTCCGTGACACTGACTTGCTAGGGGCTCTGCTAGCGCTAGCATTAGCGTCTCGCGAGACAACGTTACCTCTCAACGAGAGATATCGCGGGAGTTTAATATCGCGAGATCTCGTACAACGAGATCTCGTTACATGCCTAGTCCTCATACTTCAAAACAAGGTCCACCATCCTTTCCTTACACCTTTCAGATGTCTCACAAGACTCAATGTCAACATCAGTGAGCCCAATTAACCGGAGCTTGTCACTCACAGAAGTTACAATAAGGGAAGATGGTGCTGCGGACTGACAACAACTGGACAGAGAGACTGCTGTTTGCTCACACACATCTAGGTCTTCAAGCGCTATGCAGGTATAAATATCAGCCAGCTTTGCATTGCGTCTCAATAACACAGGCCTGTCAGAAGTATTAATCAGTTTCAGTGGAATCCACCTGTCCCCCCACAAAGGAGTTATGATATTTGCAACTAAAAAACCTCTGGGGGCTGAGCGAGAAGCAGTAGGTTCTGTCATCACTGTACTACCTGTGGAAATAGCAACATTTTTAGGTAGTTTACCCCAGATCAGGTACTCGCAACCTGGTTCAAGGCACACAGCTGAATTACATTTGACAGTGCCAACTTTATCAGGAACGTCTGTACCTCTCCATGGGCTCAGTCCAGAAAGCATAGACAGAAAACTTTCAGTTTCAGGGTCCTTCTCTGGACAGGGACTGGAGATGGTTTTCCAATATAGCTCACATACCTTGGACTGATGCAAAATGTGTTTTATGACATTTGACCCCAGTATTACTGTATTTTCCGGTATATAGGTTGCACCTTTTTATGGTTTTTTCAAGGCCTGCGACCTATACACCGGTGCGACCTATATATGGCTTGTTATCACTTTCGGCAAAACTAATTTTAAAATCCAGCTCATTT
The DNA here is from genome assembly GCA_038048925.1 of Garcialebias charrua. Classification (NCBI taxonomy): domain Eukaryota; kingdom Metazoa; phylum Chordata; class Actinopteri; order Cyprinodontiformes; family Rivulidae; genus Garcialebias; species Garcialebias charrua. The sequence goes on from JBBPBX010000623.1 coordinate 48,854, forward strand.
CACAATTACGTTCATTTATTAAGGAAAAGTTCAGCTCAGACACATATTTGCTATAATTTTTATCAAACAAATAATTGTTTTTAAGTGTTAATCTTCTTAAACGCCTTGCTGTGCGCTCCTGTGGCAGGCATTTGCAGCAGAGCTAAACGTAGGTGCGACCTATACATCGGTGCAACCTATCTAGGGATTTTTCCAATCTATTGGTGATAATTGGACAATGCGACCTATACACCGGTGCGACCTATACACCAGAAAATATGGTAATTCATCATGTTGACCTGGAACAACCAGTGTGGGAACCATCATCTTGCAGCCATACACCTCCATCTCAACATCAACAACACATTTGGGTTTTACACGCAGACCACCACAACCCACAAGGGTCACATTTGTGTTGACTTGACTTTCTTTGGTTATCAGACCTGCCTGTTGTAGTTTTTCTTCAGCTGCTTCATTAATGCTGCAGGCCATAGATCCGCTGTCCAACATACCACCTAGCTTCAGTAACCCACCAAACACAACTGGGGTGTAGAAAAGACTCTCACTGTTCTGACTCTGTGAACATTCTGAAAAACAACTTCAGAGTCCTTACAGTTGTCACTCACATTTGTATAAATAGACTCTGCATCATAAATATCTACATTTTGGGAGTTTAAGCTGAGACGCATACGGCCCCCCTCCAAATACAGGTCCGCTAGTTTCCCTGTGACTGGGTGTTTGTCCATTAGCTGGACAGGACATTCTAACATGGCCAGGAGCAAGACAAGCAAAACAAAGTTTTTCAGACAGGCAGTGAGACATGGTGGTGTGACTCTTATCACTGCAGACCCTACATGCAGCCTCCTTGGGACGTCTGCTACGTGTTGACTGTTGAAACCTTCTCCCTGTCTCAGGTTGTACATCATGCTGCTGCATTCTTTCCATCATGTTTTGGAACATTTCAACCATCTGACTGAGCAGCTTGTTCTCCGACTGCTGAAGGTTTTGTGACACTGCTGTTGTGGAAACGCAGGCAGAAGAGCAGCCAGGAACACCTTTAACAGGACGACAGACTGGGTAAGTGGGACAGGATTCTGGGCTTGAGATGAGACGTTTGACACATTTTGGACAAAGTGTTTCTCAGGTGTTGCAGTGACTGCTGAAGATATACTGGACTGTTCAGAGGATATGGCAGTAGTCTGGCTCTTCAATTGGGCAGTGCTAACAGCTCTGTTACTAGCCCTCAACTCTCTCTAGTAATCATTGATTCTCAGCTGAACCTCACGAGTGGTCCACTCATGGATGGGCTTACACTTCAGATTGTAGGATAACTCAGGGTCAGGGCAATATTTTACAAACATGAGAGCCACCTCATCATTTAGGGTTCCTGCTGTCTTTCCTTGTCTTTGTAGGCCCTCGAGAGCCAGCTCGGCAGCTTTATTGAGCCTAATCCAGTAATCCACTGGGTTTTCTCTTGAACTGGGAAGTGTTGCGTAAAAATCAGCAAGAGGGAGACATGAAGAAGCATCACTAAAATAGTGTAGGAGGACACTGTAGATCAGTTCAGTCTGTTACGTCGAGGCCTGGATCACTACGCATAGAAATACGTACAACATCTCTAGCCTTACCCATAAGATGACTTACAATCTCGTCAGCCTGTTCTTGTACAGAGATGTTTTTCTTTTTGAGGTAAGTTTTAACCATTTCAATCCACTCCTGAATTGAACATTTGTCAGTACCATCACCTCTGTAAGACTGAAGTTCCTTAATTGGTTTGATATGGACTGTTACATTTGGAATGTCATGCCTACTTGAACCACTCAGGTCAGTAGAACCAGTCATATGACAACCAGACAACAGAGACTGTCCATCCATCCATCCATCCATCCATTTTCGTCCGCTTATCCGGGGTCGGGTCGCGGGGGTAGCAGCCTAAGTAGGGAGGCCCAGACTTCCCTCTCCCCAGCCACTTGGAGCAGCTCCTCTGGGGGAATCCCAAGGCGTTCCCAGGCCAGCCGAGAAACATAGTCCCTCCAGCGTGTCCTGGGTCTTCCTCTGGGTCTCCTCCCGGTGGGACATGCCCGGAACACCTCACCAGGGAGGCGTCCAGGAGGCATCCTAACCAGATGCCCGAGCCACCTCAACTGGCTCCTCTCGATGTGGAGAAGCAGCGGCTCTACTCCGAGTCCCTCCCGGATGACTGAGCTTCTCACCCTATCTCTAAGGGAGAGTCCAGACACCCTGCGGAGAAAACTCATTTCAGCCGCTTGTATCCGAGATCTCGTTCTTTCGGTCACAACCCAAAGCTCATGACCATAGATGAGGGTGGGAACGTAGATCGATCGGTAAATTGAGAGCTTTGCCTTTCGACTCAGCTCTCTCTTCACCACGACAGACCGGTACAGCGCCCGCTTCACTGCGGATGCTGCACCTATCCGCCTATCGATCTCACGCTCCAGTTTTCCCTCATTCGTGAACAAGACCCCGAGATACTTAAACTCCTCCACTTGGGGCAGGACCTCATCCCCGACCCGGAGAGGGCATGCTACCCTTTTCCGGCTCAAGACCATGGCCTCGGATTTGGAGGAACTGATCCTCATCCCGGCCGCATCACACTCGGCTGCAAACCGCTCCAGCGAAAGCTGTAGATCACGATCTGATGAAGCCAATAGGACCACATCATCTGCAAAAAACAGAGAAGCGATTCTAAGGCCACCAAAACGGATCCTCTCAACACCTTGGCTGCGCCTAGAAATTCTGTCCATAAAAGTTATGAACAGAATCGGTGACAAAGGGCAACCTTGGCGGAGTCCAACTCTCACTGGAAACGAGCCTGACTTACTGCCGGCAATGCGGACCAAGCTCTGACACCGGTCGTACAGGGACCTAACAGCCCATATCAATGGGCCTGGTACCCCATACTCCCGGAGTACCCCCCACAGAACCCCCCGAGGGACGCGGTCGAATGCCTTTTCCAAGTCCACAAAGCACATGTAAACTGGTTGGGCAAACTCCCACGCGCCCTCCAGGACCCTGCTGAGGGTGTAGAGCTGGTCCAGTGTTCCACGACCAGCACGAAAACCACACTGCTCCTCCTGAATCCGAGGTTCGACTATCCGACGGACCCTCCTCTCCAGAACCCCTGAATAGACCTTACCAGGGAGGCTTAAGAGTGTGATCCCCCTATAGTTGGAACACACCCTACGGTCCCCCTTTTTGAATAGGGGAACCACCACCCCAGTCTGCCAATCCAAGGGAACTGCCCCCGATGTCCACGCGATATTGCAGAGTCGCGTAAGCCAACACAACCCCACAACATCCAGAGCCCTAAGGAACTCAGGGCGAATCTCATCCACCCCTGGAGCCCTGCCACCGCGGAGCTTTTTAACCACCTCGGTGACCTCAGCTCCAGAGATTGGAGAGCCCGACCCAAAGTCCCCAGGCTCCGCTTCCTCAGTGGAAGACGTGCCAGTAGGATTGAGGAGGTCTTCGAAGTATTCCGCCCACCGACTCACAACATCCCGAGTTGAGGTCAACAGCACGCCATCCCCACCATAAATGGTGTTGGTCGCGTACCGCTTTCCCCCCCTGAGACGCCGGATGGTGGACCAGAATCGCCTCGAAGCCGTACGGAAGTCATTCTCCATGGCCTCTCCGAACTCCTCCCACGCCCGAGTTTTTGCCTCAGCAACCACCCGAGCCGCATGCCGCTTGGACTGTCGGTACCTATCTGCTGCTTCCGGGGTCCCACAGGCCAAAAAGGCCCAATAGGACTCCTTCTTCAGCCTGACAGCATCCCTCACTGCCGGTGTCCACCACCGGGTTCGAGGGTTGCCACCACGACAGGCACCAACAACCTTGCGGCCACAACTCTGATAAGCTGCCTCGACAATAGAGGCGCGGAACATGGCCCACTCGGACTCAATGTCCCCCGCCTCCCTCGGAACGTGTTCAAAGCTCTCCCGGAGGTGGGAGTTAAAGCTCCGCCTTACGGGAGACTCTGCCAGACGTTCCCAGCAGACCCTCACAATACGTTTGGGTCTGCCAGGTCTGACCGGCATCCTCCCCCACCATCGGAGCCAACTCACCACCAGGTAGTGGTCAGTTGACAGCTCCGCCCCTCTCTTCACCCGAGTGTCCAGGACATGCGGCCGCAGATCAGATGAGACGACAACAAAGTCGATCATCGAACTGCGACCTAGGGTGTCCTGGTGCCAAGAGCACATATGTACACCCTTATGCCTGAACATGGTGTTCGTTATGGACAATCCATGACGAGCACAGAAGTCCAACAACAAAACACCACTCGGGTTCAGATCAGGGGGGCCGTTCCTCCCAACCACACCCCTCCAGGTCTCACTGTCATTGCCCACGTGAGCGTTGAAGTCCCCCAGCAGAACAAGGGAGTCCCCAGGAGGCGCACTCTCCAATACCCCCTCCAAGGACTCCAAAAAGGGTGGGTAATCTGCGCTGCCGTTTGGCGCATAGGCACAAACAACGGTCAGAGCCCGTCCCCCCACACGTAGGCGAAGGGAGGCTACCCTCTCGTTCACCGGGGTGAACCCCAACGTACAGGCACCAAGATGGGGGGCAACAAGTATGCCCACTCCTGCTCGGCGCCTCTCACCAGGGGCAACTCCAGAGTAGAAGAGTGTCCAACCCCTCTCAAGGAAACTGGTTCCAGAGCCAGAGCCATGCGTTGAGGTGAGTCCAACTATTTCTAGCCGGAACCTCTCAACCTCACACACTAGCTCAGGCTCCTTCCCCACCAGAGAGGTGACATTCCATGTCCCAATGGCCAGCTTCTGTAGCCGAGGATCAGACCGCCAGGGTCCCCGCCCTCGGCCACCACCCATCCCACATTGCACCCGACCCCTTTGGCCCCTCCCATAGGTGGTGAGCCCATGGGAAGGGGGACCCACGTCTCCTCTTCGGGCTGTGCCCGGCCGAGCTCCATGGGTGAAAGCCCGGCCACCAGGCGCTCGCCAACGTGCCCCACCTCCGGGCCTGGCTCCAGAGTGGGGCCCCGGTGACCCGCGTCCGGGCGAGGGAACATTTTGTCCATTTATTTTACTCATCATAAGGGGTCTTTGGGTTGCACTTTGTCTGGTCCCTCACCTAGGACCTGTCTGCCTTGGGTGACCCTACTAGGGGCATGAAGTCCCTGACAGCATAGATCCTAGGATCATTGGGACACTCAAACCCCTCCACCACGGTAAGGTGGCAGCCCAGGGAGGGGACAGAGACTGTTAACATCAATATTACTGTTAGGTGTAGAAGCACGGGGGCCCTCGTTCACATTCATAGCAAAAGGGGTACAACCCAGGGTCTGACTTAAATTCACAGAACCTCCTACTACAGTGGATTGATCTATGTTCCTTTTACTGGCAAGAGAATTAAGCCAGGTGTCCCTACCCTTAGATAACATAAGTGTATTGAAGGAATCCATTTAAAAAAAAAACTTTCAAAATATTAATGTACTTGCGTTGTGTTTTAACTTCAAATGACCAGTTTAATATTAAAACTAGAGGTAAAGCTTTCAATTTTTCCGTCCTTTATATGACCAACCACACAGTAAAATTGGGAGCGCAGAACAGGAGAACAGCACGACATCCACGGCGACTTGCATCAAGCTGGTCTGAAGATCCTGAAGGTCACGGCACCAGTGTGACGATGCTTGTTTTTGGACACACGACAGCACGTAAAATACTGTTTCTCCAATGTTTATTTGCTCTCCTGCAGAAGACAATAAAACAACCATGTCACTTGTCTTCTGTTTTCTGCACTTCTGGCTCCTTCACAGTGCTTCTGCAGCAAAGTCCATCCATCCATCCATCCATCCATTTTCTTCCGCTTATCCGGGGTCGGGTCGCGGGGGTAGCAGCCTAAGTAGGGAGGCCCAGACTTCCCTCTCCCCAGCCACTTGGAGCAGCTCCTCTGGGGGAATCCCAAGGCGTTCCCAGGCCAGCCGAGAAACATAGTCCCTCCAGCGTGTCCTGGGTCTTCCTCTGGGTCTCCTCCCGGTGGGACATGCCCGGAACACCTCACCAGGGAGGCGTCCAGGAGGCATCCTAACCAGATGCCCGAGCCACCTCAACTGGCTCCTCTCGATGTGGAGAAGCAGCGGCTCTACTCCGAGTCCCTCCCGGATGACTGAGCTTCTCACCCTATCTCTAAGGGAGAGTCCAGACACCCTGCGGAGAAAACTCATTTCAGCCGCTTGTATCCGAGATCTCGTTCTTTCGGTCACAACCCAAAGCTCATGACCATAGATGAGGGTGGGAACGTAGATCGATCGGTAAATTGAGAGCTTTGCCTTTCGACTCAGCTCTCTCTTCACCACGACAGACCGGTACAGCACCCGCTTCACTGCGGACGCTGCACCTATCCGCCTATCGATCTCACGCTCCAGTTTTCCCTCATTCGTGAACAAGACCCCGAGATACTTAAACTCCTCCACTTGGGGCAGGACCTCCTCCCCGACCCGGAGAAGGCATGCTACCCTTTTCCGGCTCAAGACCATGGCCTCGGATTTGGAGGAACTGATCCTCATCCCGGCCGCATCACATTCAGCTGCAAACCGCTCCAGCGAAAGCTGTAGATCACGATCTGATGAAGCCAATAGGACCACATCATCTGCAAAAAACAGAGAAGCGATTCTAAGGCCACCAAAACGGATCCTCTCAACACCTTGGCTGCGCCTAGAAATTCTGTCCATAAAAGTTATGAACAGAATCGGTGACAAAGGGCAACCTTGGCGGAGTCCAACTCTCACCGGAAACGAGCCTGACTTACTGCCAGCGATGCGGACCATGCTCTGACACCGGTCGTACAGGGACCTAACAGCCCATATCAAAGGGCCTGGTACCCCATACTCCCGGAGTACCCCCCACAGAACCCCCCGAGGGACGCGGTCGAATGCCTTCTCCAAGTCCACAAAGCACATGTAAACTGGTTGGGCAAACTCCCACGCACCCTCCAGGACCCTGCTGAGGGTGTAGAGCTGGTCTAGTGTTCCACGACCAGGACGAAAACCACACTGCTCCTCCTGAATCCGAGGTTCGACTATCCGACGGACCCTCCTCTCCAGAACCCCTGAATAGACCTTACCAGGGAGGCTTAAGAGTGTGATCCCCCTATAGTTGGAACACACCCTACGGTCCCCCTTTTTGAATAGGGGAACCACCACCCCAGTCTGCCAATCCAAGGGAACTGCCCCCGATGTCCACGCGATATTGCAGAGTCGCGTAAGCCAACACAACCCCACAACATCCAGAGCCCTAAGGAACTCAGGACGAATCTCATCCACCCCCGGAGCCCTGCCACCACGGAGCTTTTTAACCACCTTGGCGACCTCAGCACCAGAGATTGGAGAGCCCGACCCAAAATCCCCAGGCTCCGCTTCCTCAGTGGAAGACGTGCCAGTAGGATTGAGGAGGTCTTCGAAGTATTCCGCCCACCGACTCACAACATCCCGAGTTGAGGTCAACAGCACGCCATCCCCACCATAAATGGTGTTGGTCGCGTACCGCTTTCCCCCCCTGAGACGCCGGATGGTGGACCAGAATCGCCTCGAAGCCGTACGGAAGTCATTCTCCATGGCCTCTCCGAACTCCTCCCACGCCCGAGTTTTTGCCTCAGCAACCACCCGAGCCGCATGCCGCTTGGACTGCCGGTACCTATCTGCTGCTTCCGGGGTCCCACAGGCCAAAAAGGCCCAATAGGACTCCTTCTTCAGCTTGACAGCATCCCTCACCGCCGGTGTCCACCACCGGGTTCGAGGGTTGCCACCACGACAGGCACCAACAACCTTGCGGCCACAACTCCGATAAGCTGCCTCGACAATAGAGGCGCGAAACATGGCCCACTCGGGCTCAATGTCCCCCGCCTCCCTCGGAACGTGTTCAAAGCTCTCCCGGAGGCGGGAGTTAAAGCTCCGTCTTACGGGAGACTCTGCCAGACGTTCCCAGCAGACCCTCACAATATAACAGTTATTCTTCATTTAGGAGGTTTACAAAGCAGAAAAGTCATACTGTATTTTTCTTTTATAGTAACAAAACAACATTTTTTAAATATAGAGTTAAAAACAGTGCAATAAAAGAACAATAATGCCATCTACTGGGCAGTTTAGAACAATAAAAAGATAACATTCAGTCATTTACATGAACAAAAACAACAATCATCTCACATACCTGCAGAAGACAATAAAACAACCATGTCACTTGTCTTCTGTTTTCTGTACTTCTGGCTCCTACATGTGCAAAATTAAATGTTACCAAATGAAAAACGTGACAACGCCCTTGCTATTGTAGCCGGACGGGTATTGATAAAAATAGGCAACTTTAGTTTAAAAAAATAAAAAAATATTTTTTAATAAAAAAAGTGAGTTTAGTTAAAAGCTTTACTAAAAGTTACCCTTAAAGGTTCACTATGTAATTTCTGTAGAACGCTGGGACTTAGAAACATTTTCATCAGGTAAAAGCATTCTGCTCCCTCCCCCTCAGAGCCATATATGGCTCTGAGGGGGAGCCACAGTCGGTTCTCTGTTGAACTTGAGTTCTGCAGCTCCGTCCCCTGCTGTGTGTCCGCTCGGAGCGCTTCAATATTCTGTGATTATATGTTAATAAAACGTTTAAAAAAATATAATAAAACCATGAATCACTGGTCCTACAACACAAAAACCAGCAGAAATCAGCAGAGGTTCACGTAGCAACGTTGGACATGATTTAATTCGCTCGTGACTTCCTCGTTTCTGTCAGTGCAGGAATGGAATTTCTGGAATGCTCCACCTCCTCTGCATGTCCTGTCTCTGCGCTGCGAAGTTCTGTGATTATATGTTAATAAAACGTTCTAAAAAATATAATAAAACCATGAATCACTGGTCCTACAACACAAAAACCAGCAGAAATCAGCAGAGCTTCACGAAGCAACGTTGATTTAATTCGCTCGTGACTTCCTCATTCCTGTGAGTGAAGGATGAAGCGATCACTTGACTTTTGGCAAAAAAACAAAATAAAAGTCCAGCTCTGGGATGAAGAAGGGATATTTAATACATTTGTGTCACATACAAATCAGTCCTGCATCGCTTTGCAATCCTTTGAATGAGAATGTGCGCGGCGCTGAGGCTGGGACAGGCGGGGGCGTGGGTTGGGGCGTGACAAACAACTCTGTTTTTATTGGCTGGTCATTGTCCGGGTCACTCTGTGTTTTTAGTGTTTTTATAAATGCTGATAGAGAAGCAAGGGGACTATAGTTTTTTTCAGAGATTACTTTGTCTAACATCAGTCTGTCAGTAGATAGTGACAGAGTGAAGAAATATGTTAAAAATATATTGTTAGAAAAGTTACAGACTGCATTACAAACTTACATAGTGCAGCTTTAAGGCACATAGACCCGTTGCAGATGAGGCTTGAGACAATTTCACACACACCAATAAATTGCACAGTAGTTTAATTAAATAGTGCAAAGTTAAAATGTTAAAGACCGTGTAAAGTGAATTTCAACATTTTCTTCAATAAACATTATAAATGTGATAATTGTAATCTTGTAAATGAGTAAAAAGTCTCAAAATTGTAGCTCAATTAATTTTGGAGTTATAGAGCAAACTGTGTATAAACATATTTCTATTTCAGGATTTTTTAGGCGTGTTTTAAACGTGACCGCGTTTCGTCACGCGGTCCTCATTAGTATAGCCCCACCCCCTGCAGCTCCAGCCGTATAAATGCGTTCTTCGGTGGAGCCGTTCACTCGCTACCGACCGTCTCCCTCCTGTACTCTCACTCCTTTTACGCATGGACTGCAGCTGCTCCATTGTGACATTTCTTTTTTTTGCCAAAAGTCAAGTGATCACTTGAAGCTGTCACCATTCGCTTGTGAACTTGTCACGAGTGAACTAAAGTCATGTCCAACGAGGCTGCACCAGGTTCTAAATATTTCCTGGTGTGCAGGTCTGCTGTGTGGCTGAAGGAGAAGCGCTCCCTGTTTTTAATTAATTTTTTTTAAGTTTTCATGAACATATAAACACAGAAAACCGCTGCGCAGCCCTCTGTCTTTTGCTGCTGGAGCGACCTGCACCTGTTTTCACATCCGAGCCCCCCCGCGCGTGTGTGTGTGTGAGAGCGCCGTGACTCTGCTGACACAGAGATGAGATAACTTATCAACGTGATTACTCTTTTTAATCACCAACACAGACCCCGCATGCGAGGTGACCGGCCAGAACTCAGATAAAAACAGAGCAGGTTTACTGCTGCTCCTTGTCTGCCTCTCGCTCAGGGCAGGAAAAGGACATGAGTGCAGTACTGCGCTGAAACCACGCCCACGCGCTGACACGCCCCCAGCGTTCTAGGGCAAGGCAAAATCATGTTTTTTCATGATTTTTGAGACTTAATTTTATAAGGAAATCAATGTTTTTAATCAGTCAGATTTATATGGGTGATTAATAACACATATTTATGCCGTGTGACAAAATAAAAACACACATTTAATTTCACTTTACACGGTCTTTAACATATTTCACAATTTTAAAAAGGTAGTTGCTCAATTCAATAATACAAGTTCAATACAGTAATGTGTTTAAAAAAGGGAAAACCCCACACACAGTCTCTCTCAGTAGTCCAGAGTCCGCCCTGGTGAAATCTGCTGCAACCAAAAAGACGTCACTCCAATCAACACCTGTGTGATTAGTTGAGCTGGCATCAGTCGGCTCAGCTCGGCCCGCAGGACGCATGGCGTAGCCCACGCCACGTGGCCCACGCCATCCAGACAGCGGGCACCAAACAGTCCCAGGACCAGCCGGCCGGCGAGGGACGACCCGGATGGGGGCAGAACCAGTCGGGACAATCCAGACCGCAGCAGACACACGACCACGAACAAATAGGAAGCAGGACAAACAGCAGGGACACCAAGTTCCACCTCTTGTAAGAGAGGGAAACAAGCAGCTTCTACCGGTGGTCGCGAGAACGGTAGATCATCGCGACCCCAAGCGCACAGTCAGCGCTAGCGCGTGACACAGCCATCAGACGCTAAGGTCTGCCCCGGAAGGCGGGTGAGTGACGTGTGACTAACCCTGAGGACTGGGCCCGTTTTATACCGGAAGCCAGCACCAGACCCACCACTCGCATTGCAGCGCCTGTGTGGTGCATTTAATGTCCGCAGGACATCCTACCACACTATTACAGTCATTGTCCACCAGGGGGCACATCACACAATGTGGCACCAAAAAAAGGAAAATAAAATGCCTACAACCTTTATATTTGCGGTTAAAATTGAAAACAAGTGTTACTGTAATGTTGTAAAAGATGTATCAAACAATATGATTAAAGGTGTACAACTTAAAAAGTAAAAACTTCAAGAAAACATATAAAATATCAGAAAGATTTCCACACATCTTACCTTCACAGTGCTTCTGCAGCAAAGTGAGGGACTGCAGCAAAGTGAGGGAACGAAACACGGGAGGAGCCAAGTGCACACATAATTTCCTCCTTGATACATTTCAAAATAAAAGACCTCAATAAAATAAAATTCAAAAACATGAATACAGTGGAGTAACTGATTATTTTAGAGTATATTTTTAACTCCGTTACACCTGCCGACGTGCTTTGCCACTCTCAATCCAAACACCGCCGACAGGCTGGGTTCCAGCGGTGGGATGGTGGGGAAAGCCTGATCCGTAAATACCTGGACCTTGGTGATGGACACGTAGGACGAAACGGGGGCTTTCAGCTTCAGGGGTTTGCTGACCGCGCTTTGAAGCAGGGAGGACACGGCTGGAACACCTGGCCAGACTGGGTCCAGCTGCCCGCTGCACGGCAAATCTTCCCGCCAACAGGGAGGACGTGACCTGAGACTGACCTTCAGGGACCTCCAGTCTGCAGACTCTTGCAGCCCTCCCGATGATCTCGGGGAGGACGTGGAGCAAAGTGTGGGAGCCCTGAGCGCTCGGGGCGGCCACTGAGGGCGGTGTTGGGTCCACGACTCTTGGAGACGACGTCCGACTGTTTGTCGACCCGGCTTCCGAGCACGGGGAGGGCGCCGGGTCCAGACCTCCGAGCAAGCAGGCTGGACCTCGGTTGATAGTTGTTTCAATTCCCTCGGTGGGAGACAGGGTCGGCTCCGCACCTTCCAGCGGACAGGTCGGAGCGTGACTGCTAGCAATTTCTGGTTGGAAAAATAAAAAAGGTGAGGCCGGCTATGAACCTCCAAAAAGGGAAGACGGGTCTCGGCTACTAGCTGTCTCCGTGTAGGAGGACGTGTACTCGGCCAGTGCGTCAAAAAGGTCACCGGTCGGCACATCCTCCCTCGGTTTGCACTCTACCTCCGTGGAGGGAAAGAGGCCCAAAAGGCACTGCTTTTCCTCAGCCGTCAAAAAAGTGCAGGCTGGGCAGGAGAAGCGCGGGTCCATGGCTTGCTGAGCGTGGACAGCTCCCAGGCAGCCGTCACAGATGGCGTGCGGGTCCGACGGCAAAATGTAGCCCGTCTCGCACACGAGGCAGATCATGATAGATTTTTTGGTAGGCATGGTGAAGTTCCTTCGTGTTCTTACCTAGGCTGAAGAAAAACGGGAGCCGACCACCGGTCCAGGCACGGCTTTATACCGTGGGGCCCACAGCAGGTAGGCGTGGACTAGAAGTTTCAGTGTTATGGCGTGAGGCGCGGGTAAAACCCACTAGCGAAAGCCTTTAAAGGGCAGAGCTTACACGAAATAGAACTGCTGCTCCTCATGGAGAGGAACCATTTCAGGTGGATCAGACATCTGGTCAGAATGGACCCTCCATGAGGGCCATAGTTGCAAAGTCCACTTATTATAAGTGACTTTGGGCTTGTATTTGTCTAAAGTCGCTTATAAATTTAGCAGTCCGTGGGTTGCTGTTTTGGGCTTGTTTTGAACGTTAAGTCGTTTTTGGGGCTTGTTTTTCTGTCCGAGTGAAAGCAAAATACAAGTGGTAGGTAGTATGTCCCTTCACGCTCCCCTTCCATAGATGTTGCGTCCAGGCGGATGTTACGTTAAGGTAAAGTTGGCGCCACAGATATCTTATAAAAGCTAGATCCCGCATTGCCCTGTCGCCTGCTCTAGTCAGTGTAACCTGTTTGACAAGTGCAATGAAGTATCTGTGCGTTTAATCAGTCATAGCTCGCTGAATACTAAACTTATTCTCACGATTTTTCCCTCTGTAAATCTTAGGCGTACAGCCATTAAAGCTGAACACATGGTTCTGTGTACAGTATTTATATATTCTTGTTGGGTTCAAAAAACGTTCAATAGAAAAACGGCTGGACTTTATTTGTAACAGAAGACGTTTCGCTCTTCAAATAAACCTTTACAGTTAACCTTCCTTCTGTTAACCGTCTTCTGTTACAAATAAAGTCCAGTCGTTTTTCTATTGAACGTTTTTTGAATTTATCATGTCCTGGATGACTGAGAATCTTCACCAGCATATTCTTGGTGTGTTAACATTAACACTAATTAAATATTCTTATGACAAGTTTTGCAAAACTCACAGTCAGTCTATTTATCTATCTATCTATCTATCTATCTATCTATCTATCTATCTATCTATCTATCTATCTATCTATCTATCTATCTATCTATCTATCTATCTATCTATCTATCTATCTATCTATCTATCTATCTATCTATCTATCTATCTATCTATC